>JBCEWC010003262.1:8172-30955 GCA_038996855.1 Solanum aculeatissimum
CCCCCCCCCCCCCCCCCCCCCCCCCCCCCCCCCCCCCCCCCCCTCCCAATACATCTATGTTGTAAGCAATATATATATATATATATATATATATAATTTTCTTTGAAAAAATTAAAATAATAAATTATTCATCAAATTAAAATATTACATTTATTTTCTTCGAGCTTTATTGAAAACGATGATGTTTATATCAGCTAACATGTACTTAAACTAAAAATATTGTGCAACCACCTTGTAATGATACTGTCTAGACACATCTACATTGTATTCAATATATATATTAAAGCGTCACGTTTATTTTCTTCGAGCTTTATTGAAAACGATGATGGTTATATCAGCTAACATGTACTTAAACTAAAAACATTGTGCAACCACCATGTAATGATACTTTAACAAATACTAGCAACACGTTGTTTGACATCGATCAACTACATCATTACGTAGCAAAGCAATTACAACTAATAAATACAAATAATGATTTATATTTTATTTTTAAGAAAAGAACAAAACAAAAAAAATTAAGAAAAGAAAGAAAATTTGAATAAGAAAGGTGTGTCATAAGAAAGAGACATAGCCAAAAAAAAAATAACAAAATATACAAGAGTTGGATGGGTGAAAAGGTCTATAATTGTGCACATATAGACTCTATGATCACAAAGTATTGCATCCTTGTGCATGAATGAGTAGAAAGAGTTGTCATTGTACAAAGGGATAATGATGAGAGGTGAAATTAAAAAAATAAAATTTATGAATTTTAAACTTGTCACATAGGTGATTAGACAGGATATGACACAGTTTCGAGTGTCGCGTATTAGAGTAGAAGGTTAGAAGGCTAGTAGGGGTAAGATGATATTAGGCCTTGTGATTTAGAAGGTTGGTAGAGTTAGTCATGTCGTTATATATTTGTATTGTTTTTGTTTGTTCTTTATTTTGTTACCTTTATTATCTTTACAAATTTTCATTTGTTGTCCACTCTAATCGTTTCATATCTAGTATTTTTTTCCTTTTGGAGATGATATTTTTTGAGATGAGGGTCTTTCAAAAACAACATTTCTTTCTCTATGACGTAGTGGTAAGGTCTGCGTACATTTTGCCCTCCCCAGACTCCACTTGTAGGATTTCCACTGAATATATTGTTGTTGTTATTGTTTAAACTTGTTATATTATTCGTACTTCATAACAATGAGATTTATGAATTTCGAACTTGGCATATAATACATACTTCATTTTAATTTGAACGTCTGAACTCATACCTAATATTGCAGCTCCGGTGTGACAATGATGATAAGTGTAAATTAGATTTAAAATTTTGCCGTGCAATGGTGTAATGCTATGAAAAGATAGACAGCAAGAGAAGACTAAGTACTAAAAACTAATAAAAGGAATCGTGGGACCAAAAACAAAGACAAATTTGTGTGATGCCATTATATGCACTTTCTTTCACATTTTCCTCTTTCTTTATTTTTCTTCTTTTTTGTCACCTCCATTATTATCATTAATTAAACTTAAAATATCCTTCTTGGTTTAGGGAAAGATTAATCAAAACCTACTCAACCTTTTTTCTTTCACCAAACACAAATAAGATTTACCACCTCTTTACTATTATTATTATTAGGTAGAAAGCTATAAGCATTAGGAAAATTCATAATATAATGAGTAATTATACCAACAAGTGAAAGACAAAAACATCTATTATATAATCTAATTTTTCGACAAAAGAAATTTAGATAAATCTCTCTTCGAGGCAGCAGATAGGTCAAGAGAATTAAACTATCTCATAATTTCAATTCAATAAGAAAAACTTCTAAAATATTTACGTATCACTTGAATAGTAGTATGAAACTTGCACTAGACGGGGCTATAAGTATTTACAAAAGATAGTGGTGGTTTCTCTTTGCTTGCAATATCAACTATTTGTCTTTCTAGTTAAATAAATTCTTGAACAGGTGCATTATAAGTGTTTCTCATGCTAATTAGTATTAATATTTTTAAATGATATAAATAATATTAAAGTATGTATGTGATAAAAATCATAGGAATATAAGTGCAAATTAATGAGTGATTAGCCTATTGCAAATCACTGAGTCGAAAAATTGTTTTAAAATTATGAACGTGAGAATATTTATTTTCTGGAGGTGAAATCTAAATTTGAGGAAGAAAAATATTTCTTATCAAATCTAGAATCTTTGATAAAGTATTTGAGATCGGACAATTGTGTAGATGAGAGAGTGGGACGGACCACATCATTGGATCAGAATAGTGAATGAAAGCAAAAATCACCATCGATCAATATTTCAAAAAAAAGTAAATCAAAATATTACAAGAATAGCAAGTCAATAAAGTAGTGAAAACAAATAAATTTAACTTAGGTTAAAAAAAAAATTATACTTTGAAGAAAAAATCATTGCCATTCTCCTAAAAAAACATACCAAAATTTGAAAATTAACTATAATTTCCAACTTTCGAATACATCAAATAAATAACACCTCATCGTCTTCACCTTTACCAATCCTTTTAACCGTGCTTGCAGCCTAGTGTGCTTAGAGAATATGATTTGCTCACCAACCCTCGGGGGTGTGATATCTCAAATTTCGTTGAACTTTGAACTCGCTTAATAATTGTAAATTGCATTTGAATATTTTATAAATTAAAAAATTAGTAGTATAAAAATGAGGGAAAACTCCTTTATTTATAGCCAACAAATGATAGCATGAATATGTGTTAATTATGCCTTATTTGAAAAGTCACAAGACTCCAGAGAAGCCAGAATTGATCGAAAAAGTCACAACTTTTTTGGAAAGTCACAATTCTTTAATATGAAAAAGTGTCTATTTTTAATATAATATAATATAAATAAATATACATATAGATATACAATAGAGAAGATATACTAAATTGGATACTTCAAGTTAAGAGTATTAAAATAATATGGTGTAAATAGATATAGATTTACTATTTGACGTTAAAAATTAAAATGGATCATAGGCATAATTTTTTATCAAAGGGGAGCTATAAGATATGTAATTCTAATGCACCTAGAATTGTAATAAGTCAGCCAATTCATCAAGAAATGTAATCTCTTCATGTGTCACCCTTTCCAGACGTGACCATGTTGTTGTTATTGAAAGATGACAACTTTATATGAAAGTTCAAATGTTGTCCTCCAAGTTTTTCTTCAATTATAATTAAATCGATGGAAGTGAGTTTTGCATTATGGGGATGTCAAAATAATAGTTTATCTCATTTCATTTTCTTCCACCTCAATATGTCCGTTTGATGGAGGGTCTGACAAATTGTGAGAGTCGTGTAAGTTAGGGATTTTCCTTAATGAATAAAAAGTGTACTTCATTTTATTCACTCTTTAATTGTTGTTTTCATCAATGGTGTTTGGCTCAAGGACAATTCCAAGAGAAATAATGGGCTGGCATATGAAAGCACACAACATGGACATATTTATAAATGACTTTTCATGGTTCAAATAAAAAGATGCTATAAATTGTTTTTGTCAATATGGTGGAGTCGAGAGACTACTATTTTATTTTATTTTTGCTCAACCATAAAAATGAAAAATATTTTTCCAAACAGTCACCAACCTAATTGTTAGGTAAATTAAGGGGGTGTTCAGCTAATCAGGTTGGCTTGTTAATTACACAGTCAAGATTCCAGAATGCAAAATAAAAGGGAGAAAAGTTATCTTTTTCTGATTCCTTGCAAATTAAATCTCTGGTTTTGTTTTAATAATAATTAAAAGAGTTCAGGTTTCTTGAAGTTTCTATTTTTCCCACCTGCTCATAGGCTAAATAATAGGAAAATGGAAGGGGATAATAATAGGTGACTGAATTTGACAGATTCATTTGAAGAAATTTTTTTGGTATAACATTAACTTTGAGAGAAGAAGAAGCTAACTCAGCCAACAAACATAGCAATTAGGTCAGAAGTATTCTTATTTGTAAGAAAAGGAATGTGATGAATACTAGCTGTTTGAATCTTGAAAACCAAGTAAAATTCAACATATTTTATTAAATTAAAATCTCTAATTTTTTTCGAAATTAAAAAAGAAAAAAAAAGTTTGATGTGTGTGTATATCTCATCCATCCAATTCCACTTAAAAAAAGAAAATGAAACAAGCTCAAACAGCAATATCTAATTTCAAGAATCATAATTTTATCAGGACCCACTAGGCAAATAATCAATTTTTTTTAAAAAAACAAAAAAGAGGAGAAAACTATTTCACAATGAAGGTGACCTAGGCTTAACAACTCGATGGGCATCTTGTATTAGGCAACCACAACAAAATATAATTATTAGAACAAGAAACCAATCCCCTTTCTCTATGTATACAGGGACAGGCTTGTCTCTCGCTTTAAATAGTGCTCCATTTACCAAGATTATAGACTATATAATATAATTACAACCCCTCCATTACCTTTAAAAAAATAAATTAGACCCCATTTTCTTACACAAATTATTCTCTTAATACGATTTGTTTTAGATAGGAAAAAAAATAAATTAAGAGGGAGTCATATGAGGGATCGGTGGGCAGCATGGGCCATATACAAACAATTCCAGCGGCAGCGGTAACGGCAGAGACCTTCTGCACGCCCAACAACAATATCAACCCCAACTCCAAGACTATCCCCACATCTACCTTATTGATTCTCCTTCTCTTTCTCTATACTCTATAATAAATATAAATATATAAATACACAAAAACTTTACGTATGTGGGGTGTGTGGATAATACCAATATACAAGTGAAAAATTCAATGAGTAATAAATAATAGGGGGTGGGGGAAGAGTTGATAAGAAACACGAGAGTTTTCCAAAGAAAGAGCCAAACCAAAGCTAAAGCCACGGCAAAAGAAGAAGAACAAAGCAAAGGAAAACCAAGAACCAGAATAAGACGGGCTACCCCTCTCTTTCTTTCTTGGACTGATTCTCTCTTTCTCTCTCTTTTTCTTTCATATATGCTTTCAAAAGCAATTTAGCATACCAACGAAGCAAGCATAAGGGAACAAGCAAAGGAAGGCAAGTGTTGTGTTGTGTTGAGGAGGAAAAAACACAAGAAAGATAAAAAGTTTTTAGGTTGGAAAAAAAGTGAAGGGAGCAGGCAGAAAATTGTCATGTTGGTATTGTTCTTGGAAATGGCTTCTCAGACGTAAAAAGATTCATTTACTCTTTAACCTCACTCACTCTCTCTCTTCTCTTTTCTTTCTCCCCCTAGAGAGAATCAAAAAGCTTCTTTGTTATTTCCCCTTTCATTACTTGTCCTCATTCTTTACATTTCTTTGGTATTTTCTTGAAGGGTGTCACTGAAGAGTCCGCCTTGGTTTAGGGCATCTTCTTCTCTATTCATGCTGTTTATGTGTTAGCCCCTTTAATCAGAGAAACCCCACCCACCCACCCACCCACCAATCACACATCTCTTCATTACCATCTTCCAACTTAGAATCCCTTTTCTCTCTATATAATATATCTATCTACCTTTCCTTTCTCAATTCTGATCATATCCCATTTCTAGAAATGGCTGTTCAAGCTCAATATCCATCAAATGTTCTCTTTCTAAACAGGTCTGCATTCAACATCCTTCCTCTTTTTCTCTCTCTGAATCTTTATCTCATTTCTTTTTCTTGTCTAAGTAACTTTAATTGGATTTTCCTTGATTCTTTGTTGTAGAAATGTACAAGAAGGAAAAAGCCCACTTGGTAATGATTATTCATTGCAATCTCAACCTGGTGGTGCTGCCGGAGGAGGATCTTTTCTTGATCAAACACAAATGCTATTCAATCCAGGAGGTAGGAAGAGAAACCTCAAAGTTACATAACAACAGTACTATGCTTCATATTCAATCCCAAATTCTCAAAGCTCGAAACTTTACTCTGTTTTTTTCCTTCTTTTTTATCAATCCTGAATTGAACAATACAAATTTGGAATCTAAAATTGTTGTGATTTTTGTGATGATAGCTGGGGCAAATTCAAGAAAGAGAGGAAGAGAACTTACAAGTACAACGGCAGCAATGAATCCATTGATGTCAATGCAATCTCAGCCTCAACCTCAACTCATTGACCTCACTCAGCTTCACACGTCGCCTCCTTCGCAGCAACAGCCACCGAATCTTGTCTCCACCGGACTCCGTTTAGCTTTCGGAGACCAACATCAATTACAGCAACAACATCATCATCATCACTCTCTTTCTCCTCAATCCTCTCAATCATCAGCTTTTTATTCAATATTAACAGAAGACTTAGCTACTCATATCAAACAACAACGCGATGAAATTGATCATCTCCTCCTAATTCAGGTATACTATTTTTGTCCAAAATTTACCATTCAAACAATAACAATAGTATGTTTAAATTACAAACTAATTGAAATTGATTATATATGAATTCTCAATATTGATTTCACTGCAATAATATCAAAATGTATCACGAGAATTCATCATTCTATGGAAACTCCACTCTCTTCTACTCTCCTCTTTAATTGGAGTTCGGAATCAACAATGTGAGTAATTGAGGCTCCCGCTCCACACAGATGGATTTTTTTTCCCCGCAAAATTACTGTTTTTTGAATTTGTTCTCCGAGAATGATTTTTTTTTTTGATATTCAATAGGGAGAGCAATTGAGGCGGACGTTAGCAGAGAAAAGGCAACGTCACTACCGTGCACTGATCGGAGCAGCAGAGGAGGCAATGGCGCGAAGGCTAAGAGAGAAAGAAGCAGAGATGGAAAAAGCAGCGCGGCGTAACGCTGAACTAGAGGCGCGTGCAGCGCAATTGAGCGCGGAGGCTCAGGCTTGGCAAGCAAGGGCTAGGGCACAGGAAGTGACGGCAGCGGCACTGCAAGCTCAGCTGCAACACGCAATGATGAACGGCGGCGCCGGAGGTTGCAACGAGCGAGACGACGGCGAACCGGAGGATGCTGAATCGGCGTACATTGACCCCGAGCGCGTGGTTGAGTCGACCGGTCCGAGTTGCAAAGCGTGTAGGAAACGTGTCGCGTCAGTGGTAGTATTGCCGTGTCGCCATTTGTGTATGTGTACAGAATGTGATGCAGTTGCTCAAGCTTGTCCATTGTGTTTCTCCATTAGAAGCTCAAGTGTCGAGGTCTTTCTCTGTTAGAAGAAGCCCAAGTTGAAAAGCCCAAATCATGGCCCACTTTGTTTTTCGGCCCAAGCCCAAAGTCCAAGTCATGCACTTAGGACATTTCAAATTAATGTTCTAATCCAAAACAAAAAAAGGAGTTTAATTTTGAAAAAAAAAAAAGAAAGGTAAAACACAAATGAAGAAAACATGAGACAAAAATAATATTTCATTTAATAACTATATATTCCTTTTTCCATATTTTTTTACTCTTGGGGTTTATTTTTTGCAACAAATAGAGGACTCAAAAATCTTTTCTTTTTTTTTTTAAATTTTAAAAACACTGTTTTGTTATGAGGTACTGCTTTTTCTTTTTTCTCTTCTAGAAAAATTTAATTCATTTGTAAATTTGTTTATTTACTGTTCTGTGACAACATAAATCAATTTTCATTATTTTCTTTTTCCTTCAATAAAAAAATTACTTCATTATTGAATCACAGATCTTCATAGATAGTTTAAGTGTATATCTGTGCACATTTAAAACTGAAGAACATCAATATCTATTGCGATCAAATTAAAAAATATATTTATGTATTAATATGTTTAAACCTTTTTTATTTCTGTGACATGCCAAAAGTAAATATTATACAGTTGGACCAACGTTTAATGTGCCAAAAATTGATGAGATGAGATGAGATTCATTCCGTTCTGCTCTAATTAGAGATATCAAATTTGACTCTCGAAAATGGATAACTTTCTTTAAATAGCCCTTATGTAACACAAATAAAATATCGATCAATGAGTTGGATGAAATATTTGAATGACTCGATATAGTAGGAGAAGTGAGATTTTTTCCCCTTTAATAATTAGAAATATCGAGTTTGAATCTCACAAATGAAGAAATTTATGATAGAAAGTATTATTTCTTTAATAATACGTAAAATAAATATAAAATTAGTCTTGTGAGTCAAAAAAGATAAATACAAACTTTATTAAACAAAGTTGAATATTATACCAAGCTGCAACCATAATAAACATGCATGATGAGCTGAGTAAACATGGTCATTAGTAAGATTATTAATTTATATTATTATTACCTTTCTAATTATAGTGTTCTAAGAATGGTCAAGAAGTCTAGAAGCAAGTGTTCCACATGACAAGGCCTAATTAATTAACTAAAAGTTTGGCTTAATTGGTTTTATTTTTGAGACCTAATTAAGAAATATATTGAGGACCATGTAATTAAAATCAACTTCTACAAGAAACTCAACTAGTTAAGTGTTTGGGTGGAGTTCATTTAGTTAATTAACTACCTAATTGTGTTTAAACATTAACTAATCTCCTTGAACTTTTAAGACAAAGATATTTTTGCCAGATATATTAAAAATAGTTATTTCAAAATAGTTGTTAATTTAGACAATTAAGAGAGAATTAATTATTTTTTTTAAATTTTGCCCTTATTATTAATTATTTTAGAATTAAAAGACACATATATAAATTAAAGTTTAAATTATTTATAACGGATATAGTAATAAAACAATACTTCTAATTAACTTTTGCTTTAGGGTTGTGTCAAACTTTATTATAAAAATTAAAATGGGACAGAGGGAGTAGCGTTTAATTAGGCAACTATGAGCCTGTTTGGATAAGAAGCTAAAAATCAAAAGTTAGGATACGAGTTTATTTGGATTATTTTTAAGCACTTTTGTAATGTCTAGATCAATTTTTTTTTAAAAAACATTTTAAACTAAAAAGACAAATATAAGTCAAAAACTATAAATTTGAATTTCTAACTTATGACTTTTGACTTAAAAATAAATAATTTTTTATTTTATCCAACACTATTAAACTGTTTAAAAGCTATTATTTCAATCTTTATTTCCTTTTTTTTTTTTTAAAAAAAATAAGAAGATTTGTTGCTTCTTACAATCAACTGTACTCTCGGAATAGCGTAATGCAAGAATGATGTGATGGAATCCGGTAATAGTCGGGCTTCAATAAAATAAAATATATAAATATCGAATATCGAATGAAAAATAAATCAATTCAAGAATATTTTTTGATCGCTTGCTGAGTTTTTTAACTATAAGTTTTGAGTTTTTTTAATATCTTTTTAGTTGGAAATTGCTAGAACAAGATTTTTCAGTATTTTCGATATACATATTTTGTTACAAGCTTACTATTCAAGTTTATGATACGTATTATGTCTTAATCAAATATATTTTAGATTTTTTCCATCAGACTACACCATCATTGCGCCCAAAATTATATACTCCATATTATGTGAATTTATATTATGTTTTATATGTGAAATTCTTATTTTTTTTATTTATAAATATATAAAATTCTTTTTTAAAATATTTTTTTTACGTGGAATTGGCCTATAAAATCCTTCTCTTTGAGACTTTGACCCCTTCGATCTCTTCGCCTTACCCTCTGTCATGCATGGGTGTCACACATTAATATAATTTATTAATTGTATATTAAATTAGATGTACATACTCTAGCTAACTTTAGTTTCAATTACGAAAATCAAATAATTGATTTAATATAAATATCGAATACTATCAAATTATAATTATCTAGAAAATGCTTTAACTTCACAACTACTTGAGGTATAGTTTTTGATATGTGCAATACTATAATAATCCATCTTAAGATAAGAAGTCTCACATTGATAAAACATGAAAGAAATATTGGATATATAAGTAAATATGTCTTACCTAATAGTGACACATTTTAAAATCGTGCAGGCCTAGGCCAAAATGAGACAATATCACTAGCGGCTGAGTCCTTAAAGGGGTGCATGTAACAACCCATCTTAAGATGAGAAAGTCCCAAATCGGTAAAACACAGAACAGATGATGGATATATAAGTAAACAGTTTTACCTACTAGCCTAGGCCTAAAATGGACATTATCACAAGTGGGTTGGATCGTTACAAATACAACCCAAAAAATTTAAAGAAATTACATTTTGTCTAAAGGAGACGATCTCTAGATCCATATCAATAGAGTTGATTTCTTAAATAATTACTAAATTTATAGTAGAAATTATTATCTCAAAAAGTTACTTTGCTCGTAAAATTTAAAATCAACAAAAAAGTACCATTTGGTTAAAAAAAAAAAAAAGAAAGCTCTAAAAAAATAAAGTAATCTTACATCGTTTCATGTGGTTTCACATGATGTAAGTCACTTATACAAAGACAAATGAAATATGACATTATAAAAGACATTAATTAGTTGATAAAAAAATAATCCTTCTTAATTTTATTTTTATTTTCTTACTCAGTACTAATGTCAGCATTGAAGTCTAACTATTTTGTATTTACACCTGTAGGGCCTCATTTCGGAAAAAACACTCCCTATCATGAATTTTAGGTTCTAATTTGAGATCTCTGACTAAAAAATGAACGACTTCATCCACTGCATCACATTCTTTGCGGTAATCATTATTATTTAATCACTATATTATTAAATAAAATTAACAATGAATTATATTTTGTGTAGAGATAGCAAGAAGTTGTTTGTCTATAATTTCCTCTTTTTTTTTTTTTTTTGGTATTGTGAATTATGTATAATGTATATGCGATATGAATATAAAAAATTGAATTCATCAAGATTAAAACTTGAACGCAAGAAGAACATCGATAAAGTATTTTCTTTAGAGAAGCTAATGATGTTGTGAATCAATTAGTAAAAAAAAAAAAAGGTGAGATCTAGATATTTTTGAAAGCTCGATAATATACTCCTTTTCCCCCACTTTTATTATTCCTGATTTTGATAGAGACGAAATAGATATTATATTCCATAGGCTAGTATTTTTATGTAATGGCTCTTAATGATATTTAATGAATATAATTCATTATATTTTCTCCTCTCAGCTATCACATGAAGAATTGCACATATATGGTTTTAAAAATAATTATTAATCTATTTAGGAGGTGCGAAATGTTGGATTTAGGAGTTACACGAAGGAGTAGAGGTAGATCAAAGAAGTATTGGGGGGAGGTGATCAAATAAGATATGGTGAAACCGAGGACATGATCTTAGATAGAAAGGAGTGGAGGTCACGAATTAGAGTAGCAGACTAATAGGTTAGTGGGATTAGGTGGATGTCTGGACTTGGGGTATAGTAAGATTAGTCATGTTTTTATATCCTGTGTTGTCATTATTCGTTTATATATGTTGATTTTTATCGTATTTACACACTATCATGTTTTTCGTTATTAGTTGTTCTTTCGATTTCCTTTTCTTTTCCATTTTCCTTTTTTCATATCTAGTTTATTCTGCCTATGAGTTTTTGAGACGAGGGTTTCCAGGAAACAACCTCTCTACCTATGAGGTAGTGGTAAGGTCTGCGTACATTCTATCCTTCCCATACCTCACTTGTGGGATTTCACTGGGTATATTGTTATTGTTGTTGTTTGTATTAATCTATTTATTAATGTGGGTATGGACTCTGAACACCAAAAAAGAAATCGTGAAGGTTTCTATAGCTATCTTATGTCATTTTACTATCAAGACGATTATAATGGAATGAATAGAATTTTTTATTTTTTAATCACAGATTTCGAATTTCACTTTTGCGGGTTTCATTTTACTGGTTTCAACTTTAATATGTTGGATGTTTTCAATTTTGACAATAAATAATGGCAGCTACAGACGCAAAATTGCTTCTTTTTGTACAATTATTTGCTCAATGACTTATTGTACTAACACTGACCAAGTTAAACCAGAAAGCAAAAATTAAAAATTGTACCAACTCCACTTTGGCTTGGACCATTGAAATAATGTGCACTGGGATATGGACAGTAGCTAATATTCCCTGTTTTAATTTATTTAAATTTAAAATGGAATTTAAAAAAATAAAGATAATTTTTAAATTTCACAATTTTAAATTAAAATTATGCGTAATATATTAAAAGTAGCTAGTTTTAAGTATGTCACGTGAAAAAATTGAAATTGAAGAGTTCTCTTGACAAGAAAGAAATATTCTTCTTTAAACAGAGTAAAAGGGAAAATAAAACTAGATGTAGTCATGGTACGATATTAAGAATTTTGATTTTCAAAAATAGTATACTATAAACATACTAAATTTATTCAATATAATTCAACAATTATAAATTCGCTTGTAATATTTTACAATATAACATAATCGATAATCATAATTTATCTGACATCAACTTACATATAGTCAAACTAATTGAAAGGATCGAGGGAAATTAAAGTGTTAAAGCTAGAAAAAAAATGAACGTTTTCTGAAAATTATCTTCAATTTGTTTATCTCGTTTGATTTTGATTTAGTCCAAAATTTAAAAGAATAAAAAAAAATTACATTAAATATATATATTAAAATATCTTTTAATTTTATGGTAATAAACATCTCATATATTATGATACGATACGTTACAAATTAAACTTTGACTTTTAAAAATCAAAATCGTAATTGAGTGAAATGCCCCATATGTTATTTCCATATTACTTGCATTTGGTCCATTGACCAGCAGATGAAAAATCCAACGCGTTTACTTTGAAAATATATGGAAATTATTTTAATTTGTAATGATATACGTAGTAACTATTACCAATTATTATTTTACAAAAATAAATAAATAAAATGTTTCTATCTATAGTCAATGGAAAAATTAATTTAACTTGACTATTTGATGGATTATTGTTGATTTATATTAATCTTTGGAGGCAATTCAATAAACGAATCATAACTTAACTCTTAAAAATATTTAACGAATTTAGTAGATGTGAGTTAGCTCTTCAAAATATCTAACGAATTATGAGTTAATTTTGTCATACCTATATGTAATGGACTTTAAAGCAGTATCTAACTCCTTTATATCTTTCTCCTCTCCCTTTTTTCTAAATTCTTGCTTGGATTGAGAAAATTAATGATTGAGATTCAATTAATTAAAGTAAAAAAAATCCTTAATCATAACTAGAATAATTAATTTCATAATTTGCTCCCAAAATATATCTATATAACCCACAATTTCAAATTTATATTATATAACTTTTTTTTAAAATAATAATAATAATAGCCTTCTTTAATTATGAATGTCTATTATTATTATTAGTGATAGTAATGAGTCATGACTCTCTTCATTGCATGTGTTTTTCTAAATGAATATTGTTTTAGAAATTTTTGTACATGCATTTGATGATTTGTCTTTAATTTTCAAGTGTAGTCACTAGTCAATATTCCCCATTTCCATTTTTAAACTTTTGTCATATCTATCTTTTAATTAAATATACATATAAAAATAGTCACATGTGTGAATATTATTACTGAGTTTTTTTTTTATTTTAAGAACATGTATATTATGTCCTTATATTAATGGCTGCCATTATATATTATGTCTTCCTATCCTCCTTTTGACTCTTATTATATATTATGCTTTTATATTTATAATATGTTGGCATTGGTAATTCATTGATCAGATTAATCTAAATTTTCTGATCAATCCGTGGAATAAGTAAATATTTGTGAATTTAGAATTTCGAGGCGAATTTAGAATTTAAATTTTAATGAATTTAAATGTTTAAAAATTTTAACGTAATCTTCATTATATTTTTAAAAGGAGAATTTTTATAAATAGATTAGGCCTGAAACTTAATATGGTCAAATAGCTATATTTTATATAATTACACGACATAGACTGGCTATGTGACCTGGAGGGGAGGAGAGAGATGAGTGAGATCGAGAGGGGGAGGAGAGAGGTGAATTGTATATTTTATCAAATTCTATGTGTATAACTGTCAAATAATTGTGTATGTGTAACTAATATACATATGTATTTGTATATCTGGCAAGCGAGATTGGAGAGGAGGAGATAGGCGAGTGAGATCGAGAAAGGGAGGAGAGAAGCGAGCGAGAGAGGGCAGAGAGTGGAGAGAGGTGAACTGTATATGTATATCCATCGAATTGACTATGTATATCTGTCAAAATAATTATATATATGCAGCTGGTATACATATATAATTGTATATCTGGCAAGAAATTGCATAGAGAGAGGAAGAGAAGCGAGAGAAAATAGTAGCAAAACCCTAACTATAGCTATAAATTGTAATTTTTTTCAAACTATAATTGTATAATATAAATACATATCATATGTTTGCCTAGTTACGTTATTTTTCCTTTTTAAAATTATAAATTTATTTTATACTCTATATTAAGAATATTGAATTCAGATGAACTCAATCTTCATCGTTTACGATGGTGCCAATAGAATATGTCATCATTAATTTGAATTTGCTTTGGAAGGCACCTCTTCTCTTTTGACAAATGCATGATATATACTTTAATGCAATGACACTATCATATTATATATGGTCCCTTTCGTATATCTTGTCATATTTTTCATGATAAAAGAAGGGGGTCAGTTTAGATTAACTCTATTAGCTAGGATATATATATCCACCACCTTTTGAAAACCATGTGTTATTTATTTTGTTTGTTTTTCCTCCAATCTTATATTCTTGGTCATTTGTGGTTATCTATTTCTCACTAGTTGTACTCCCTAATATGATAGATAGTTTAATTTATATAATATGGTCAATAATTTAGGCATGAATATCAAAAGATTATTATAGAGTAATAAATAATTTTTTATCTTTAATTAAAGATCTTGAATTTGAGCTCTGTTGAGTTACTATATTCTTTCTCTCAAAATCTCCTTAATGAAAATCTTGAATCTGTTACTACCTCACCCATAAAATATCGAACTTGTTGACGTAAATTTAGATTTGATTTGATCAAGTTAGGTGAGTATTTTTTTAAAAGAAAAAAAGAAACTAACCCTAGGGTAAAGGACCTTCACATAGAAAAAGGAAAAATTACACGTATAAGCAAACATATGCTAGTTAATTAGCTAATACATCTAGAGTTTGAATTAATTATGGCTCGCAACAAACATCTAGTAGTAATTACAGTTTGAGTTTTGTATAATTCGTGTGATTTATGCAAATATTATGTGCAATTATACAAAAGTTGTGCGCGAATTAAATTGTATAGCAAAATATACAAATGCTATATAAAAACTGAGAATCATATAACGAACTATACAAACATATACAAATGCAACGCGAATTATACGAATTTCTATATTATTGCTAAAAGATTAAGTTATAAATATCTTCAAATTTGATGTTCCAGCCGGTTAAGGTAATTAATTATTGACGGCTAGTTAATTGAATGGATGAGATTAAAAAAAATTAATTAAGTATATTTAATTATTCTTGATTTGGTACTTTTCACAATGAAATATACTCCATTATTTGATTCTAAACAAAGAGATTTTATTATTGATTCTAGCCAAATTTGACACGTATAGAACAATTGACTAGCTAGGGTTGGAAATGCGCATCTCTTGTAAATCCAAAAGTATATAAGGACAAATATTATATTATTGGAAAAAAACAATTTCGATAATTTTAGTAAATGATCATTCGATCAAAATAATTATTAAAAAATTAGTTATTTATTGTATAAACATATATAACTAGTATATATTTTTATGTTTAGTCAAACTATATACAGTTTTTGAGTGTATCATGATGTATACTCAGTGTATAGCTTATAAATAAGTAAATTATATTATATAGTCAATATATACTTTCTATGACTTTTAATAAACTATATATATTATATAGTCATTATATATTTCTTATGATTTTTTTACTATTTTTTATGTGAATATAACTTGACTATATTTATTATAAATAAATAAATCAATTGTATATATTTGAAATTATTTCTAATAATCAAGACCTCGTATATATGTATCATCCTTCCAAAGCCATCAAACATGAAACATTTGTTAGTAAAATTTACATGGATTAGATGTTTATATCAAATTATATTGAGTTATTATAATTAAATAATTTAATTACTGAGATAAAAATATATAATGATTAGTCATATTTAAGAGAATTTCTTTTATACAAACATCTACGATATGCATCAATTAATCTGATATAAATACTCAGTATATTAAGAGAATTTTTTTTATACAAACATCTACGATATGCATCAATTAATCTGATATAAATACTTAATATAAGTTGATTTATATTTTTATTTCATTTCTCTGATTTGCATATTTTACCAATTAGTCAAACATCCATTATTAAAGATTGCAACCACCAGTCTTGTAGATGTCATAATTAGTTGGATAAATGAATTTCGAATATCAGATAAATATATGTTAAAGAAAATATTTTTGTTGGTATGTTTTTTTAAATTATTTCTTTTGAAATCAATAAAAGGACTAAAAGATTTTTTTTTTTTTTACTTTCCCAGGCTGGATGACCACTGTAATAGGTCTGCATGCATGAGAGTGACTGAAGGATTCTCTTATTTTTTTTATTTTTTTTTATTTTCTTTTTCTGTTTGGAATCAGAAGAGATGTCTGAGTTTCTGGAAAAAAAAATTAATTTCATTTTTTTTCTGTGTGTGTCTGTTTTTTATTTTACTCCTCTATTATTTTTACGTAGTTACTTTATTTGCAAAAGTTAATTTGATTAATTATCGGAGTTAAATTAATTTAATATTTAAATTTTAAATGTTTGTCAAAGTTCAGACAGATAATTTAATCTCGAAAAATAAAATGTGACAAGTAAAAGTGAATCGATAAAATAATACTACTACTTTTTAGTTTAAATTTTTACTTTTTTACTTTTCTTTTTCAAATTTAAAAAAAAAAAACTTTTTTCAATGAGAATTTGATGATTACTTGCAGCTTTCATTGTATCAGCTCGAATCAAACTTGCTTTACTTTAATTCTTTTCTTCTTTTTTTCCGTTCTTTAAGGAATACATACAAACTATAATTGACGAGAGCGTTGACATAACAGTAAAATTATTTCTATGCATGACTTCAAGGTTATTGGTTTTGAGCTGTGAAATCGGCTATTAATACTTACGTTAGGGTAGCTAGGTTACCTATATCACATTCCTACCACATAGTTGCGGTAACAATAAAAGTTGCAAAAAAGACATCAACGAGACCACTAGAAACGGCAATTTCAATGTATTTTCTATACCAAGTATATATAGACGTTGTGAAGGACAGACACTAAAATAAAAATATAACGTGTCTGTAATATCTAAAATCATGTATCAACGCGAGATGCTTCGTACCCTTAGATTGTCATTTTTTATATTTTTAAGTACAAAACAAAAGAAGTAATGGTACTTGAAAGTCCAGAGAGTAGGTGTTGTTTTTAGTGTAAGCTGTAAAAAAATTTTGGAATCAATGAAAGAGTACAAACATGACATGATTTTGCTTCAATAAGTTTCCCTTTTTCACTTTTTTGGTATTATTTCCTTTGATCCTTTTTGCTATATGAGATGCTCTATAATTTTATGGTGTGGCTTCTCTTTACGAGACATGACCTTGTTGGCTTGATTGAAACGGTAGAGATCGGAATTTTGTAGGACTTTACAAGATGAGTTTTATTTTCGTCAGCATTTCTTGGAGATTATTCTATTCTAAATCCTAATTTATGCATATATAAAGGATGTTATATTCCCTTGAAAAGGTATCTCGAATACCCCACAAATACTTGAGTATTCATAAAGAGGTCAAAATCATCCTACTTTCGAGAAATATACCACTAAAGATCCTCGAATCATGAAGAAATCTAAGAGAAGAAGAATCAAGAGATGAACATATTTGTATTCACTTTGTTTATGAATAAAATTTTGTTTCTTCATATTTTATTTGTGATTACAAATTTATTTTCTATCACTTAATTAAAATTTATTGCAAACAGAAACCTCTTCACATCATTATATTATATGCCTTTGTAATTGTCATTATCAATTAGACTAATTAATTGTCACACCTATAGAAAAATACATTTTAAAACTTTCTTGGATTTTTATTATGTGTTGTGGAGCTAGTCTAATTCAAGATCCAATTGGAAGTGGAATAGCACCAAAAGATCTTTAATGTTTTTTTGTCAAATCCAACATGTATGATCTTCTTCTCACCATTCATTTATGTTAGTATTGAAAAACGGAATCAAAATTTAAAATTTATGTGTTTTGAATTCTAACTTTTTAACGTTACTGAATTTCAAATTAATGATGTGTATGTGAATTTATAAGACAAATATAAAATTTGAATTAAAATTTTTGAATTTGATCGAACCTGTAACAGACACTCTAACTTCGACTCTAGCTAGTTGCACCTCAACCAATTGCATTATTAAGAATGGGCTATCAAAGTCATCTCTTAGCTAAGTAGTTAGTACTACGTACCCATCACACTACTCTTTAAACAATACAAAGGCAAAAAATATGGGTGTCAATGTTTTTCTTTCCTTTGCATCCACGTTGCTTTGCCTTGTTGCCTCCTTTGAGTCTTGTTGACTTAGTTTCGAACACTATTAGAAATAAAGATTTTTTTCATCGTGAAAAAATGAAGAAGTTATATTAAAGAGTATGATTTTCTCGCTTATTTTTTATTAAATCAGTTCATTCAAAAGACTATTTTCTTTTTTTATATGAAAATATTACTATTTTTTCTTTTCTCATTGAATCAATCAAAATATCTCTAAGAATAATCATTGATCATTTTTTATGGAAAAATCAAAATAGTGACTTTTTTAGTAGTGTTACTCCGACAAATGATGTGTTAGTAGTATAGGGTCCATCCAAATTCAATATTTTCAATATAAATTATAAATTTTTTATATATAAAACATCATTAAACTTGCAACAAAATGCAGATCGAACCCCGTTATTTTAGAAATAATCAAGTTTAATTTAATGGTTAAAAACTTAAAAATTAAACTTGTAAAAAATAAATTTTGAATCCGTCTCTATCTGCTGACGATCGCCTCTTTAATTTGTGTGACATTATTATCCAATTTTCATTCAGCTACCTTTAAGTAAACAATCAAATTCTTATATAAAATTGTATGTATGACACATTATATGTAAACAATCTTTTACAATCTTCCCACTTTAATAATATTGTGTTTTATGTTAATTAAATGGTTTTATTGTTTCTAAACTTTCTTTGGCTGATCTAAAGGGGAACTCAATTCAATGTAAACCCCACATCTTCCCATTACATGTATTGAGATAAATAAAATATACACATATATTTTTTTGCTCTTTTTTTTTTTTGGATTATATTTTATTTTCTTTAATTTTTCTTTTATGTTTTGGTCAAATGATGCATTGGGCAAGTCACATGACTTCACTGAGAGGATTCTTCAATTTGCAGTATCAATTTATATATGTCGCCATATGTGAAGTTATTTGATCGATAAACGTGAAGTCACTATTAAAAATAAAAAAGAAAAAATTAAATTACATCACAAATTAGCGATAAATTTATATTGTAAAACAATTTTTTTTTTAACCCTATTCCCATTCAACCAACTCACTAGGAAAATCCGTAATAAAAAATAGAATTTCATTGAGATACAAGAATTAGTCGATGAATATTTATTTTCCCACTAATTCAATAAAAAAAAATCTATGAAAATAGCTATTGTACATTTTTTGTAGGGAGATTCTGATGGCAAAATATTGTTTTTTTAATAGTGAGCCAAGTGGGAACAAGAGGGTTTAAACTCATTCGGTGAAAAATTATATTATATATTATATTTAAGGTTATAATTAATTTTTTAAATTAAGATGTACTCCCTTTGTCTATCTTTACTTGACTCTTATTAACTTGACACATATATGGATTAAGAAGTAGTACATGATAGGATAATTTTACCAAATCACTCTTTGAATATAGTTAATACAATGTATTGAAAAATGTAATAGAAAAATAATTATAATTAATGACAAGAGTAAATTAGGAACTAAGTGTAAAATTATCTCTTGATTTCATAAACTGGACAAGTATTGTTGGACATCCTAAAATAGTATAGGGATCAAGTAAAGATGGACAGAGAAAGTAATAGATGTTGTGATACATTGATTTTTTTGTGTGTTTACTTTTTCGTATTTTAAACCTCCTTCACAAAATATTCTGACTTCGCCACTATTGACTAGGCCTGGAAGTTAATTGAAAAAATAGAGACTTTTTAAACTTATTGTCTAAAATAAGTTTTAAAAATTTTTGTTGCTGTAAATCATCTAATAATGAGAAATTTAAAATTAAATTATTACTCCTTCCATCCCAATTTATTTGTCATGTATACTAAAAATAGTTGTCCCAAAATAATTGTCAATTTGGACAATCAAGAGAAAATTAATTATTTTTTCTAACTTTGCCCTTAGCATTAATTACTCTAGAATTAAAAGACACATATATAGATAAAAAATTAATTATTTATAAGGGGTATATTAGTTAAACAATACTCCTAATTAATTTTTTCTTAAGCGTTGTGTCAAACTTTAACATGATAAATAAATTGAAACGGAGAAAGTATTAAGCATAAAAAATGTTACCAAGCTTGTATTTGACATTGATAAACAAATTATTATTATATATATTTTTTATTTATATTTATATTTATAATAAGAGAATGAATAGCACATTGATTACTATTGTTTTTGGTAATTGGGAATTAATTAATATTGAATCCTTGAGACTCAAGTGTTGCTACTGTCGACTATTTATAAATAAAATAAAATAATTAACAGTAGGGCCATTTAATTTTGGATCTAATAATTTATTTATTTATTTATTATCTTTATTCTTATTATTATTGTTATTATCATCCTTGAAGGGGGTTGGCCTAACTAAACCATTCCAATATAATATATCTTTTTCCCTAAATTGGTCATTTTCATAATTAAAAAAGATAGAAGTCTAAGATTGGAAATGTATTTGGTTAATTAGAGGTAGTTGAGATCGAAAGAAGAAAAAAAAAGAATGAAAATTTGTTTATTTACTTTTATTTAATTTATTAATTAGGGGTCGGATAACCTTTAATATGTTGACGTAATAATTAGGTGATAATTAAGAATAATTATATTCCAAACACATGAAAAATGTTCATCTTTTAATTAGAGAGCTTTTCTGTATGATAATTATTTTTCGCTTAATCAGTGAGATCAAAAATATTTTTACATGTCGTTGACATGTCTCAAGCTATAAAATATTTTTACAATTTCTATAAGCAAATATTTTCATAAAGTTGTCAATGGGTCGACCCGACTCATTCGGGCTAACTCATGGAGACTTTGAAATATTACAGGTCAAATTAGGAAGACTCATTATTTTGGCGGGTCAAAAAATAGTCAATTTAACATAACTGTGTGGTCTACGGGCTGCACTAGGCCAACCCACTTTTTTTTAAAAGGATATATATTTTTTTATAATTTAAACTCTAATTTTAAAATATTAATAGAAATTTCGACAAGAAAATATTACATGGTGTTTACTATTTGTTAATCAAGTCTCAAATTTATAAATAAAATAATTTTAATAATACATATTAAGTTTGACTTGAAATAAAGATTTGGTTGTATATTTTCAATTTGAAATCTTTGTTATTTTATATAAATATTTTTTGGATACAAACGTACAAGAAAATATTTTTTGTATTTAGATTTTTCAATTTTGTAATATTTCTATGTGTGGTTTAAGATTTTAAGTTTAGACTCCTCTTATTATTTTTACTATTTTATTTTATTTTTTATTTAGCCCATGAGCTAGCCCAATCCATATTCAAATCTTAAGAACTGACAAACTTATCCGAATTGAACTAAAAAGACCTATTTTTAAATAAATTCTAAACATTTTAACATAACTCTATCAAATTATAAACCGAATTGATCGAACAATTCTAGTTCTTATTGACGGCTTTATTTGCAGAACGCAGTTGCCCAAACTTTTCTACACGTTCTGTTATTATTTTGTCACGTCATGTTTTTTGTATTTTTTTTCTTTTAAAAGAGTCTTATAGGCTATAGCTAAGCTAATCTGTTCAGGTGTCTTATATATATTAGTTATAACTCGTTTAATGTGAGCTATAAGTTATATTAATTTCATGATAAAATGTAGGATTATTTTATGCATGTTTGATTGGAAATATAAGATAATTCTTGGACTGTTTATCCCCACCATTTTTACCTTAATAATGGAATAATTATCCATATATATGGTGGAATAACTTATCTCAGACTAATTTATCCCGAATCAATTATCCTGGAATAACATGTTGCCAACCAAATGATCCCTTAGATCATTACCACCGGCTAGCAATAACTTTGCAATAAAAATTCGCGTTTTTAGATTCAAATTTAAGCAGAGACAAAATATTATGGAAGGAATTTCTTTATCCAAAATAATTATGAGATGTAATGTAATTATATATAGCAAAATGCTTTTATTTTTCTTTTTTTTCTCATCATTTCTGTCCATTCAATTTTTGAATAGAAAGACGTAATTAACAAGTAAGAATAGACGGATAATTAATGTATTGAAATTGAAACTGCAAAATAAACAGATTTTAACGTGTTAATAAGGGCATGACGTGACATATATATGTATCCACCAAATGAAACCTCTTTAAATTTGAAACACACAATAATAATAACGTACAAGATTTTGCAAAAGAATCAATAATTAAATGATTTTCAACTACCTAATTTAATAGTAATTTCATTTATTATTATTTATTTATTTTGGGGTTGGGGGGGGGGGGGGGGGAGGGGAAGCTCCCCCGTCTCTTCTTCACCACCCAATCTGTCCCTTTCCTTTTAGCTG
>JBCEWC010003263.1:0-30949 GCA_038996855.1 Solanum aculeatissimum
CCCCCCCCCCCCCCCCCCCCCCCCCCCCCCCCCCCCCCCCCCCCCCCCCCCCCCCCCCCCCCCCCCCCCCCCCGCACAAAATTTATCAGGGAGTTTGTATGTTCAGTAAATAAAATTCTAATTAATAATTAGATTACCTGTCCAGGCTAATATTTTCCATCTACCAACTTTGTTCTCTCTGCCCTCTAAATATGACTATTTGTAACTTCAGAGTGTGGCTGCTTACACGCCTGACAACCTCTGTTTTCGCATTGTCTAAATGCTATAATTTGAGTGACTTCTTTTGATTTACCCATACGGGGACTCCAATTTATCTCTATGTGCTATCCAACTGCTGGTTTCCTATTATAAATAGATCTGTTAATATCTTAAGTTGTGTGTACCGTCGACTGTTATTATACAATACTCATGTATATGCTGAAGTTTACCTTGTATACCAACAGAGTTTTATTGACTACTATATGAGATATCATCATCAGCCGTATTAAACCAGATAACCTGGTTTTGTTGCAGCACTACAATATGTCTACATTTTTTGATTGATGAACTGCTAATACAACTATGCCTCAAGTGCTAAACAAGTTAGATTGGCTATATAATTCTTCACTGACCATGTGATTTTGTGCTATAGGTACGTCAATAGGAAAACGGTATGCAAGAACCGATGAACTTGGAGTTCCCTTTGCCATTACGGTGGATTCAACATCCTCTGTCACGATCCGTGAAAGAGACAGCAAGCAGCAGATTCGTGTGAATGTGGATGAAGTAGCATCTGTTATTAAGGAGGTAACTGATGGGCAGAGCACATGGGGTGATGTGTTATGGAAATACCCTACTCATTCTTCTTGATCCCCTGAATTGAGAATGTTTTATTAGCCTAATTGGTTTGTTCCACAGTTGACAAATTGCTTGACAATCACATCAAATTGACAGTAAATACTTGTGCAATGAGAGTACTTGTATCATTTAATCCCTTGATTCATTTTCCTTGTTTGTGGGCTATTTTTATACTCTTCTGTTGTCTTTGCTCATTATTAAAAGACTAGTAGATATCAAGATTGCCTAACCATTATGTGTTAGAGATCTTAAGCTTAAGCAGTCACAGAATTTGCAGAAGTGAAACGAGGCACATCCATGTTATGCAGAAAATTTTGATCTTTAAGCCGCAAAGATTACATCAGCAGTAGAAAGAAGTAGGGAAGTTCATAAAGTGGCAAAGTCAGTGAGATTAAACTCAGTAGATCTACTTCGTCAAACGCCATCATCAGAAGCACAACTTAGAAATGCGGCAGATGATCAGCAACACCACCAGAAACCGAGCTAGAGGCAGCTGCAGCAGCGTTGCTTCTCTCAGAATGGCAGAGCTGGCGGAGTTTGGTGGGGACGTACCAAATGACTAGTCGAGGATGTGCATTGAAGATGGCATCGATATCCCAGCCTTGTCGAGCAGCTATGGCCACCAATGGCTTGTAACACGCCTGCCTCCATGCCCCAACGTTCTCTCCCCGCTCCTTGAAAGCTCTCCTCAGAGCATTGGAAGCATCCTCATCAAGGCAATGAAGTGCATAACAATGAACATAGTGTCGCATTTTCGGCTTGTTTATGTAGCTTGCCCCTGCCTTCTTCGCGTACCTGAACACCTGATTCGTCACCTGCATATTCAACACGCTCTTGAGTCAACCATCCAATTCCCATTCATATTCATTCCACACGATAAGATGATCATGTATAGGCTAGCTTGCATGTATCTTAACTATTTTTCAGTTAACAAACAACAAACATAGGGAGGAATGGTCAATGTGTAGAAAATCGATGTGGGAAGGACAGGGTTACAGGTGTAGGTACTTGAGTGAAAGTACAAATGGTAGTAATGGGCCGAGGCCTGAAATTGAAGCTTTATGGTTTAGCCCATCAGTCCGTACCTTAGCTGTCGAGTTTTCTTGTGGACAGCTAATGGTTACATCTCCCTTGACCCAATTAACGAGGTCCTCTCAACTACTATACTATATACTTTCAAAAGTATTTAATTCAAGGAAAAAACGAGCATTCTCAACTCCATTTATTGATTGAAGACAAAATAATAAAAAAAAGGCATAACAGCATGACTAAGGTAACATTCTATGTATATTGGAAAGTAAAATATTACAATCAATTCAATTATGCAAGTAATAAAAACAGCAAAATAGATTATTGAGTATTATGAGAGATAAAAAGGAAGTTGAAGTTGACCTTAGTGGGGCATTTTTCTCCTCTTTCTTTGGCAATATTCTGAACTTGGATCAAGAAATCACGGCATTGGTCATAGAGATGGAACAAATAATCCAAGCCGTTCTTTTTGCCACGTGCCACTTCCCCAGGCTCCGTGACGATAAAGGGATGTTCCCTTTGTCTCTCGCTTCCTCCTCCTCCTCCTCCGTCGTTCATATTTTCTTCATTCTCGTCTTCTCCTAATTCCTCCGTTTCCTCATCAGACGTCCCTCTTTTCTTCCTCCTCCTCCTTTGTTTCATTCTCCCGCTACCACCTGCCGCAGCAGCTACCACTTCCCATGTCCCGCTTCCAGCTGCTTCTCTCTCCTGCGGATGCTGCTGCACTGGTTCCTCCGATAACCCTACTTAATTACCATTTTCACCATAAATTCAGAATCTATGCTCACTTCAAACATATCAAAATTTAATTGTCAAAACGCACGAATGAATACATAATTGTAAAATCAATATACTTTCTCCGTTTTGGTTTCATTTTATGTCTAACGATTTCGGAGTATGAAAGTCAAAATACTTCATTTCTATGTTGATTAGGATCGGAGTACAACATAAATCTTTATATATACATTTTTTCACATAGACTTATAAAACTGAGTGATCATCATAAGTAGTAAGTACTATCAACTTATAGTTAACAATCCCTAAATATTCAAAAAGAGTTTTGAGAAAATTATATCTAACAAAATCGAATTTCTCTTTTTCTTTAATGTTATTAGTATAATACTATATACTAGAAGAAGGTTACTAAGGTGCATATAGAGAATCGAATCCTCACTAAGAAACTACAAATTAAAATGGAGATCAAAATTGAAACAACTGCACTAATAAGATTATACTTTAAAAATATCATTATCCTCCTTCCTCCCCACTTTTGAAGTTTCACTGAGCCTAAGTTTTTATTGTTTCGCTTTCCATCGATTAATAGTAGTTCCATCTAAAATGAAATAGAAACTCTTAAATATGGAATATGGTTGCATGCACTAGGAAAGTAAAATATAAAAGTATTTTCCTATGTTCGAGTTCAATATAACAGTGGTTCAACAAGCTTCATCTTATTAGATATTTTTTATGCTAACATATACAATTTAATATTAAAATGCATAAACATCAACCATTTCTACACATGATTTATGAACAAATTAGTACGTACCATTAGCAATTCACTGCAAAGTTGAATTTAGTAGAAATACCTATAAGTTCAAAGCAATTAATTAAATTAAATTAACAAGACCTTCTTGTGATAGAGCGTCGAGAACATTAGATCCACCTCGTCGCCGCGCTTCCTCCTCCTCCAGCCTCCGCCACTCCGCTCTAATCGCCGCTTTGATACCGTACCTTTCTCCGACGAGTAGGTCCCACCTGAATATCTGGGAAAGGCTGTTCATCATATCATCAAGTTCCTCTTCTTTCATGTCCAATAGCGTGTTAACGGTGAACCCTAGCTCCGCTATCTTAGCGGCGGTGTAATAGCGTATGCCGTACGCTTGAAACAGCTCTTCCAGTCCTCCCAGCTCCCTCGTACTCCGCATGGAGTACGGTGTTGGGAGCTGCTGTGGCTGCGGTGGTGGAAGCGGCGGCGGAGTAGGTTGTGGTGGCGCCACCGGTTCTAGCAACCGGCTTGGTGGTGGCATTGCACCTCTTGGGTCCCACTTGAACAAATTCGCTGAGAAAGCTTCTGGGTCCATATGAAACTAGCTAAAGACAAAACCACACACTTGGGTTAGTATGGACTGAAGAGTAAAAAAATTGTTGCTATTTATAAGAGTTTTACCTCTTAGAAATAAAAATATAAATACGTGAACTAACTAGAGTGAAAAGTATAGACTTCCAAAAAAGATCATTGTTGATATTTCTGTGTAATCAACAAGAATCGAACCTGTGGAGATAGTATTTGCTGTTCAAGACGCGATTTAAAATTTGAGTAGTTTCGGATGAACCTCCTAACTCCTACATAAAGGCAAAAAAATATCTACACTATTAATGTTGTTCGTATATATTCTATTCTTCTCAGCTTTATTGCACACCATGCATGAGCTTGCTTATTCGGTAACTATAGATGAGTTTAATAAAACACACGATTACTAGGTTACGTTTAACTTTTTAACATGTAATTTAAGGTATTCCAAAAATTTTACAAGTCCAACTTTTTGAGGAAATATGTATATGTGGATGATATTTGGATGACAATTGACAGTAGAAAAAAATTTACTATATTGATAGTGTACATGCATGATTACTTAAAACTCATTAAAGAAAAATCATTTGACAAATATTACTAATTGATGATAACTCGATAATTAGGGTAGCTAACCCATAATAAGTTAAAAGTTTACTAAGCTTTTACCTTACACCTCCTCTAGTTCATATTAACAAGTAAATTGTTGTAGTATGCCAAATTTTTTTAAAAAATATTTGAAGACAAAAATTAAAATTATTTTTATGATTAAAAAAAATCATAATCGCTACCCTTTGGGTATGCACGTACAAGATAAAACTCACGTTTTTATATAATAGCTCGCATATCACATCAAAGAGGTAACCTGCACTCAGCAAGCCCGATGCAGCGAGCTCGATCCTAAAGGTAAATCACTTGCTTCTGATCGCAATGGGTTTCGAACTTGAGTCCTTCGATATGGAAGTCTCAAGGTCAAATCATAGGACCACCCTGAAGGATAAAAAACTATTTTTTCACTATTATCCTTTTGATTATTCTCCTAAAAATTCTAAAGCACTTAAGAACCTTATTAAAAGAAAGGATATTATATTTTTAAAAAAATCACAACAATTCTCTTAAACTTTGAATAATTCACTTATTTCAAACTATACAAAAAATATCAATAATGCTCTTAATATGGTTTTTGACTAAGAGCCTATTTGAATTAGCTTTTGAAAATACATGTTTATAAGCATTTTTTAACTCTATCGAATAAATAAATTGATCCTAAAATACATCTTTACAACAAGATAGAGATGAGTTTATGTTTTATAGTACTATCATAATATTTGTTGAGTGGGATCAGAGGTAAGTGCTTTTCTGGATTTGTATACAGAGAGAAGGTACGGATGGAACAGTTGAAATAATTAAGTTTTTAGGACTAGACTAGTTCCAATGAGACTAGGCCTTTAAAGAATTGAGAACCAACGTAACTAGTCAGACTCACCATCTATTTCTTAATCCTCTTATGGGCATCACTTTTCGGACTTTTCTCGTTATACAAACTTTATTCTAACTATGCTTCTCCGCTCCTTATTTTTACTTGTCTATTATTTTTAAAATATAAATTATTAATGTGCTCTTTTCGTTTCAATTTTATTTTTCATGTTAAGATTTGACATAATTTTTAAGAAAAAATTAATTAGGAGTATTGTTTGACTAATATACTCTTATAAATAATTAAATTTTTATCTATATATGTGTCTTTTAATTCTAAAGTAATTAATGTTAAGGGCAAAATTGGAAAAAAATAATTAATTATCTCTTGATTAATCAAATTGATAATTATTTTGGGACAACTATTTTTAGTATATATGACAAATAAATTGGGACGGAGGGAGTATTTGTATTTTATTTTTAGAATTAATTATTTACTCCTTTCGTCTATCTTTACTTTTTCACTGTATTATTTTGAGATCTTCAATAATACTTGTCAAGTTTATAAAATGAACAGATAATTTTACACTTTGTTACTAATTCATATTTTTCAAAATATTGTATTTATTATATTCAAAAGGTGATCTAGTAAAATTATTCTTATCATTTACTAGAGATGGACAAAGGGAGTATTAGTCGAGTTATTTTTCAAGATGTGATCCTAAACATTAATTAATATGCCTATTGTAATAAAACACTCATATTGATCATTGTTTCTGAAAGGACGTTAATAATTCAAAAAAAATAAACGGAAAAAGAGTACTATACGACTTATAATATGGTCCCTCCTATGAGCCAAAATTATTATCATATTAGAAAATTAAAATATAATTAATTACTAATTAGTTTTCATAATTACTCTTATCAGTCTTATGCGATAAATGTGGAGAGAAATTAACGTGGTGAAAAAGAGAGTAGTACTTCCTCAATTTTATATGATGTAAGTTGATCCTTATTGACTCGACACATCTTTTAACAAATATTTAATTAGAGATGTATTTTATAATTCCAAATTTGACTATCAACACTCATATATAGTGAAACATATTAGCAATGAATCATTAAAAAATATATATATTTAACTAATACTATTAATTAATTAAAAACTATTGACAAATTTCATGATTAATTTCATATTTTCTAGCATTAGTTTTTTTTTATTTTTTAAATGAACTTTTTGGTCAAGTGGGGAGTGTACGTGAAAGAAATTAATTAAAGCATTCAGTTGAAGTTGAAGGGGACCAAAGTTAAGAATTACTTGGCAAGTTAAAGTGTGATATATATATATGCAGGGAAGTACATATTTGCAGTAAGAGGTTAAGCCTAATAATCTTTCTGTAATCTAATAAGGCTGTTTCCATGTTGTACTTTCCAAACACTAAAATATATTCTAGCTCTTCTTTCTTTCATAATTTCAGGATTTTAAAAAATATATATATAAATAGATTCAACATTTATATTTTAAAATTATATATAGAATAGGAATTTAAATGTGTCAGTCGTGGATAATTTGAAATAATAAATTAAACAAATAAAAGTATTCATCAAATAGAACACAAGAGGACACACAAGACACCATCATTTTCGAATGGGTTATTGTAAGCAATCTTTATATACAAGTCTTCTTTATTTATCTTCTTTAATCCAGTGTTATCTTAGCGATATAATCAAATAGGTTTACTTGAGCTTGCAAGACAGTGAAAGAATCATGAGTAAGTTGTTAGGTGTTACACGAAAGTTTGAGTGAAAATCAAAGACCATGACATTAGGACTCTTTAATTTAGCTTATGTGCCCTCATGCCCATACTCATAAATATACCTTGTGATAGTCAAGAAATTTCAGTTTCGAATCTTGATGATAGAAAAATTATTCGTAGATATTATTTTTTTATTTAATTAATGCCTAAATAATGTCAAGCAAAATCAACTTGGTTAACTTTTTAATAGAAAAAACTTCTTTTTGTTGCCTCTTTTTTAAAATTACAATCATGATAAAATCTTAATTTATTTAATATTCAATAACTCCCTAGCGCACAAGTCTTCCACAAATAAAATTAGTTATACACACATACGAATATACAACCACGGATGAATATTGTAAGAAAATTCATAATGTAATAATTAAAATGAGTTACGAATTTGATGTCAGAATAAAAATTCATAAACTTTAAATTCTACCTCCACTTCAAAATAATTATTAATACTTAATATATTCATAATTTAATATTCCTCCCAAGAGTTCCTTTCATTTATTTTGGAGAATAATGTACTTATCAATTATCATCCACACATTGTATTATTTTTCATAGGATATTTTTTATTTCATCTTTTGTACATCAACCATTAATTATTCAATTTAATCAGTGAACTACTTCACTTGCTTATTTCTATTTTAGGACTTAGTAGAAATATTTAACATTTTCAAAAGTACAATTCCATATGGAGTAACTAACTATATTAAATTTTGAAATGATATATTTTTATCAAAATATTTTTTATTTTATTTTATTTTTTAACATGAACTGGTCAACCTTTAGGACTATAAATTCGAACCAATGAAATGATGCCACGTAGTGATATAGCAGTGTACGGATTTTATAAAATTTTGTCGCTCTGTTGCAGAGTCATTAGATTCGCAGAATTGAATATCCAGCTTTAACTTGTTTGGATTTTCTTTACTTTTGTCTCTTCTCATACTAACAAAAAATATTCATTGGAATCTGTTTGACTATAAAAATTATTTGTTTTTTTTTTGTATAAATTATTAAATTTTAGTTAAAATTATATTTTAAATTTAAAAACATGTTATTATCTATGTTCCAATTCACTTTTTAATGTTTGAAGTTGTTCTAAATTATTTTTTTTTTTGCAAAAAGTAGGAATAATTACTGGTTTGAATTCTTTTTATAAAATATTTATTATTTTCAATATATTTTTTATTTATTATTTAGATATTTCATATTTGAAAAATATTTATCATTTATAAAAATTGTATTATGTATTATAAATATATTATAATTATTTTGATTAAAAAACTACACTATATGAATTATGCATATAATATAAATGGATTACACTATATATAAAAGTAATTTTGCCTGTAATAAAGATGTATTATAAGTATCTTAAAATATATTAAACTTATATTTTGATAAAAAGTTTACATTATATATTAAAAGTAAATTATATATATATATTAAAATTATATTACTATAAATAATAAATATTTTTTAAATATGATATATATAGGTGAGTTCTCCCAAAATGTATTATCAAATATAATATATCTTCAACTCTAATGTAATTCTATAAGTTTCGGAAAAAAAAAGTGATGGATATTTAAGATTTATGATAAGTGGCTCCTTTTTTTAAAAAAAAATAAATATAGTTAGTTGTTTTACACTTTACTTTTTCTTTAAGAAGTATATATTATTTCTAAATTTTAGATTGTTTTTAGTTACTTTGTTCTAAATTAAATAGTTTTAATAAGTAAAATTTTTAGACTAAGCTATGCGAGTACATAGGCCTCACTTGAATTAGCTACTCGTAAAGATGCTTTTTGGAATGAACTTCTTGTTGAGATTAAAATCCCGAGGGGTCATACAAAAATTAATAATCGTAAATTGATATTCTCACCTTTTTCCCTCTCCTCACTCTGATAAAAAAATACAAATATATAGTAAAGAATACCTTTTAAATTGTCAATAAGGAAGGCAATAATTAGTTGGTTCTTGAACATATAGTCTCTGTTTGGATTTATTAAGAAAATAATTATTGATAAATTCGAATGGAAGGATTAATTAATCACCCTGCCAACAGAAAAAGAAAATTGAAGAAATAAAAATTGGTAAAGGCTTTCAAATTGTTAATGATGGCTTGTCCTAAATCTCAGGGTCTTGATTTAATAGCAAATGTCAGGTCAGGGAAAAGACAGTTAATAAGAGTCACATGTATATATTCATTAATTAATTATCTAATTTGAATGCCGTTTAATTAATCATATCATCATATATATATATATATTTTTTATATTAAAGGTGGGAAGCTTTTGTTTTCAAATTGGATTAGGATTTTGTTCCTATATTAATATAAAATATTTAATTAATTAAATTTTAAATAATAATTCTAATAAAATAAAGAAAATAAAATTTTAATCAGTACACCTAAATGTAGGAATTAAAATTTCAAGTACTTTTTTTTTGTAACTGTACATTTACTTTTTTGTTAATCCACTAATGTCATATTAATGATATTAAAACATGGATAGCAAAATGATCTTTACTAACAAAAATTATGTTCATACGTTGCAAAAGTAATTGTTATTGTGTACTTATTTCAACTTTTATTATGAAATCAATTCATTCACATAATTTAATCAACATGCATTGAGAATTCAAAAAGCCAAAAATATGAATATTTAAAACTATATAAATTATGGTGGGTGAAGAAATGAATATGTTGTGCAATCAATATTTTTTCTTTATAGTTCTTTGCAGTTATCAGGTAAACACATTTCTTTGTAATTTCTTTATAGTTATTAGAAAATACTTTGTACTATGTGATACAATTATATTTATACAACTTATGTAATATTCTTTTTTGTTGAATTCACAGATGACTAATAACTTCGAATTAGATGAAGGAGGAGAAGATTACATATATAATTATATTTATTTATATACATCAATTAAATCTTTTAATTAGTACTATTTTTGTCACAAATAATTATTGTTCTTTTTAGATGTCTCCTACAAAGTTGGTACTGAGCAGCTAGCCATTCTCAAGAAGGCATATGTTGATCGAATTTTTATTCAACTTTTAGAAAACACTATTCTCATTCAATAATAGCTTCTTGAATATAAGCAGGTGTGAAAGTATGAAGACTACAATTGTTTTAGAAAGAACGCAAAAAAAATTTATTGAAAAATTTTGCAACTATCATACTGACATTCAAATTTGTGTTGTGGCATATTAAAGAGAGAACTTTTGTCAAGTTGATACGTGAGATGTTATAAGAATTACATAATTTAAGTAATTCAAATATTATTTTTGAAATTCATTTGATATCAATATTTGAGTATGATGTGTCTTGCAACAATACTAATATCGATTGAATAAGCTCATCATCCATCAATGATCAATCTATGCTTGTATATTTTCACTTCAATTTCTATGCAACTCATCGTAACACTTATTATAATATTTCTTAAGTACTTATACTAACATAATTAGCATTGGATACACGTGCAGTGCATGTGTTCGAAAACTAGTTGTCTAAAATAAACATAATTAGGAAAGTATTTTTGGGAAACTTATCGAAATGTGTTAAAGTATATATAGTTATACACCTCAATTATATATGGCGTATATTATATGCATACTGAATATCAAGTATACACTATGTATACATTTTATAACTAGATACCTAAAGACATTGGACTATAGTTTTTCCAAATATTTTTTCTTCCATCCATATCATCATTTGAGGAAATAATTTCACTTAGAAAAGTTAAGGGGCTGAATTACTTTTTGAAACAAGTAAAATATGTATTTTCTCTATTTTTAATTTTTTACACTTATGACTCATAGAGGTAAATTTGAGCTAATAGTGTAGTATACAATCTTAATCTTCAATAGAATGAAAACAAGACCCACAAATTAACCAAACTAAAGCTTCCGCTATGTGCAAGGTTCGGGGAAAGCTCCGACCACAAGGGTTTATTGTATGCAACCTTACTTTGTACTGATTTCATGGCGGCTTTAGATAACCTTGGGAAACTGCTTCATGCCCATAGATATCCAATTCAATATGTTGGTAAAGTTCTGACTGTTGAATCTATTGCTATATAAGGAGGAAGGCTCCTAAACATATTATTAGTAATGGACAGAAAAAAGAAAGATTTTACTAGACACAAACAATAATGTTTATATAACGAGTGGCTATTTCATATAAGAGATAGAAGTGATGGGTGAAGACATCTGGAATCTAGCAAGCATGCTTGATCATATAGATTTTGTATATATTCCTAGGTGCTTGAACAAAATAGCTCATAGTTTAGCTAGATTTTCGATTTCATTGATGAAGGAGACCTCTTAGGAGAAGTTTTCCCTAGTTGGGTTGTATAGGATGCTAAGGATACATTCGAACTTTGTAGTTCGTTGATGAATTGATACGAAGTTTTTAGTTTTGGTGGTACAAAATAAAAAGAAGAGGGTTATACTCATTTGGGGAGTTGATTTCTCATATTGTCACTGAACTAATAGTTATTATCACAGCAAGGTACTTGGATTTTTGGGGACATTCTCTAGTTGATGCAGCAATTTCGTGCATGCTGAACATAATCTGTCTTCAAAAATCACTCTAGTTCTCAACTGCTCTGACTATATATGCAGGCTACTCATGTATGATGGTGTCATGAGCTATAAGCCTGAGTTGAATAATATTTCAATTCTCTTTTATGTAAAAGTTAGATGTTTATGAATGCATAGTGTATACAAATATATAATCATAGTACACACTGTCTTCTTATCGAGAGCATTACCTGAAACTCCTCTTAAACCAGCTCTGAATAATAATGATGTGTTACTTGCTTAGGCTTCATGAATAGGAACTAATGGCATTTTGCCTCCATAAATATCTGGTAGCTGGCTTTCATCAATGTCTTGAAGTAGAGTTTCCTTGAGGCGTTTGTTTTCCACAAATGTGATCTGAGAGGAAAGATGGAAACAAATTTGGTGAAGATGATTTCATACAAAGTTCAAATAATAAACTTAACAAGGCTATCCTCGACTACAGTTGCAACTTAACTAATCTCTAGTATTGTTTACGTCAACCATTTTAGAACCTCACCTTCTTCTTGGTGTTGTTATCAATAAAAGGATAGAGAATCTTCCACATTGTCCAGAATAGATAAGGAACATGAACCACAATCAGTTTTGCGAGTCTTTCAGGGTAGCAGTCCTGCAATTAACAGCAAATTTCAAGATTATGGACTATAACATGAAAAGAATTTCACGTAACATATACATATCGGTATTGTCAAGAGTTTTTACACTATCTGACCACTAGTGTATCTCAAGTCTTAACCTGTTTTACTAGGTACGCTCAGTGGCCGAGCCATAAGTTCATACAAGAACATTCAAAAAAATAACTAAGACTGTCATGTCTAGGATTTGAACCTATCCTTTAGCTCCGCTGCTGCAAAGATGCCTTGTTTCCAGGTTAATAGTCCTTCTTATCATGGACTGGTTTGCCTATGGGTTATCTATTTAGGTGTTCTGATAACATAAAAGAAAATTGTACAGCCTATGTATAGAAGGTAAGACCTGTAAAATGGATAGAGCCCCAACATATGCACGAACATCGCTGTTGGAATAGCCAAAACCTTGAAGATCTCCAATTACCACAAACTTTTCCCTTCCTGGTGAGGTCCTGATTCATCAAGACATGCAATTTGCTTAATAGTTTAAGAAAATAGAGGGCAAACATGCCAATTACTCACTTCGTCCATTTTTATTTGTCCAATATTTACCCGACACCCCCCTCACAAGAGCAATAAGCATAATGACAAATTTACTATAACACCATTTGAAATATAACAAACTGCAAAAGTATAAATTGACATATATTTTTAGCGACGGAAGGAGTATATTATATTAGGAGTATTAGATGGTGTACCTTGAACAGAGTTTTTCTAAAGCCAAGACAACAAATCCTGTAAATCAAAACAATGACTTGACTATAAGAAAACTTGATTAGTTCAAAAGTCATTTCAGGGACCAAACAACAGCAGGCCAAGTAGAATTATGTCAACCAAACCAAAAAAACATACGTTTGAACTCTTCAAGACCTCCTTGTTTGTTCGGCATATGTCTGCCACCAAAAACAACAGCAATGGGGCGTCCTAATTTGTCGACACCTTGTAAGAACATTTTGTTGTGTGATATCTCGTTTGGAATCTCAGTAGGTGAAATGTACCCATTTGGTACGAAGCTTTTCCTCCATTTTAGGTATTTCAACAACATTGTTGAAGCTTTGTCCACATCCAGATCCCTTGCTCGAAGAAACCTTCTTATTGCAAAATCATCGACTTCCTAGATAACAAATTGATGCATAAATCGAATAAGAAAAATGGACCTTGTACCTAACTCCAAACTCCGAAAATATAGGATGGCTCAAAACCATACGAGAACGGAAGGAAATAGTCTTGTCCTTAACTAATCCATCCAACATGCCCAAAATTGGACATCTATTGTGTAGATAATACAAGGCGTAATACATAAGCATGCCCTTTAGCTTGACCTCATCTGGAATCTATGCCCTCCAACTTTGGACTTACACAAGTAGACACTTAAACTTGTATAAAATTGAGCAAGTTAACACACACATCCTACGTAGCATAAAACACATATGACATTACTTAAGAAGCCAATTGGCCACGTAGGATGCCACAAAGATATGTCTACTTATTTTACTTTATATAAGTTTAAGTGTCTATTTGTACACACCAAAGCTAGTGAGTATAAATACTAAGTTGAAACCAAGTCAAAGGGTATGTTTATCTGTTATGACATAATATGACACCCCAAAAGTTAGCTCAAATGAAGGAGGATTGCCCAAGCGACAATTTTTAATTTTCGGGAGCCCAACATTGGGTAACTTTTGTCATTCTTGAACAGACCTTACATTAAAATAACATCAAAAGGGGTACACCTAACAAAGAAAATACTATTGGCATCGCAAAAGTGCAATTCAATAGAGTGAATTGAGAACCATCAAGTCCAAATTTTAGTGAATAAAACTGATCGGCAAAGGAAGTAGCACCCATAAATCAAAAGCACAAACTAATGTTCAATTTATCACTTCAAATAACTAGTAAAGTTGCTCCAATGTGATCAGAAAACCTCTAACAAGGTACAATTTTACCTACAGCGGGAGCTTTAGTCCATCGGATTCCTCTAATCAACAACAACATTAAAAAGAAAATACAATTACCTTAGAGGACGGATCTTGCTTCTCAACAAGAGCTCTCACAAGAGAAATCTTGTTCCTTTCTTCTTCATTGATTGTGGCGTCTCCGCAATGTACTAATTGGATCTCTTCTCCATTATTATCGTGTAGCTCCTTCCCTGCTGCCTCATTTTTTCCTTCCATAACTTTCTATAACTTGAAGAAGGAAGAACCCAACTTTACTTTCAAACTAAAATAATTTCTGTAAGAGGATTTCTTTTTAATTTTTAAAAGGAAGTTAGAAAAAAGTAATACTTTGTACTAGAGTAAAATCAACTGGGACCACCATGGACTGTATATTTGGATTTTTGCTCACATTGCGCTAGAATATATATATATATATCGTGAAATAGATGAGATTTTTTATTAATATTTATATATGTGCATCTTTATGATTTTTATTTATTTATTTGTGTTTGTGTTTGTGACTCATCCCACCAAACTTAAAAATTGAGGAAATGTAGATGACACGTTCATGGAAGTAAAATCTAATAGCTTTTCAACATGAGCTCTCCATCACAATTTATATTTAAAATGTAAAAAATAGATTGTGGAAAGAAATACAATTAGTTAGAGAAAATTAAAGTGAAGAAAGAATTTATAAAATATAGGGAAGTTAGTTGTGGGTAGTGGGTTCACCTACTTACCTAACTCACTCATAGTAGTTAAGACCATGTCTAACCTATTGAGCGTAAATATGAATTGGATTGCATTTTGGACATTGAATTCAAAAATTAAATTTGGTTATTGACTCGTTCAAAAGTTACTTAAGCTGAAATGAGTATAATTGAAGACACCAAATAATTTTCTCTTTAAAAAAAAATGGAAGTAACTACTCACGTGCACGTTTGAGGCAAATTAATCGAAAGTGAAGCACAAGTTTCGCGAATTTGATTAGGTAGAAAGAATGAAGTTGGAGGATACAAGAGTGGGAAGCCCCTTGCAAATGGATAATTTGGCCGGTTCTTTTTGTTATATAAGAGGCATTAGGCTTTAACTTTCTATTTCAAGACCCAAATTACCAGAAAATAGAAGCAAAATTAAAAACAAAAAGACAAAAAAGAAAACACAAGAGGAAAAGTTAGAAACAAGAACAATACTGACCACATCATGTGCACTTAATGACAGTTTCCTTACAGTTTGGTCAGTAGGAGAAAGCAATTAAGACAATGACAAAGACAAAATAATAATAATAATAATAATAATAATAATAATAAATAAATAAAAAGAAAATTGCTTATTTCTAGCAACTTAAATTGAAATTTTACTGTAGCATTGAAATTGTAATTTTACTTTAGCCTTTGAAATCTTTATCTTTGTGGCAGGGCTGTGGAGTTTGCCTAGTGTTGTTTACATCTCCTGTGTGGTTCGAGAGCTATTACACAGTGAGCAGGTTATCACAATGTGTTCACTCGAAGGACAGAGGTTTTAGCCGAGGTTGTGGTGTCCTTGGGGTTTTGAAAAAAATAAGTTTGATTGATCTTCCTCGTATCAAAGACCATCTTACAAGCAAAAGCTTAGTTCCATATCAAAGTAGTATCACAATGATTCAGTACTCAAGTTTGATCAAAAATGGCATCTTGATGCAAAAACAAGTAGAAGCAGAAAAATCATCTCCCAGCTCCAAGGTCTATTCTGTTTCAGGCAACTCTTCGCGCTTAGAAGAAGATTATTGAAACACCCATTATCAAGCAGCCCACAGCCATCCAAGGACTCAACCGTTCACCTGCCACGTTGAAGCACGCCAGTAAGAAACACCTTGACAAAAGACAATATTTACTATGCTACAACAGAGAAATGAATTCCCTCTTTTCTAATGTTTGCTCTCTACGCTGAACTTTCTTTTCTCATTATTTCCCAATTTACATATCCTACGAAAGACAGCAGAATTCCATTTGACTTTTGAAAAAGGGACTATTTAGAGATGTTAATAAAAGTTCCTAGCCCAGAGAAGGAGCAGAAAAGGAAGCAAGAACTGCCACCAAGACAATTACGCGCACAAATGACATGTCATCATCTAGATGACGTTTCTCAAAAGTTTGTTTCAAGACGAGCCTGATATGAATAGGTTGAGGGACAAGCCATCACCCTAAAGTATAACTTCCTAGTTCGAAATAATGCATACACATAAACAAGGCTTAATCGCGCTCTGTAATAATATCCATTAATATGATGTCTAATGCTTAAATTTCACCAAAGGTATTCATATTAGCAGCAATTCAGCATTAAGTCCACAGCTTGTTGTTCGCTTGCATTTTTAACAAGGACTAAGTGAAAGCAATTTGGTTAAAGAGAATTACATACGCTGTTATTTAACCAAAGTAACAAAACTTCAGTTCTATGAGGAAAAACGAATTAAGTCAGCAATTTTAAAAACTTTTCAGAAGTTGTAAATCAATGCAGATTAGGATGGTAGGAATAACTTTACCTATTCTAGCAGCCTTCCAAAAGAAGCCTCGAAACCTGCCATTAGTATCTAATTAGGATGTGAAAAAGGAGATCCACAAGCAGAGACATTTTCAGCTTCTAAACTGACTAAATGAGGCTTAGAGGAGAAACTTATTGATTGGTCCTCCATTAGGATCAAAGATTGTAGCGGAAAAAAAATCACAGTAGATCCAATAAAAAGAGTACTTTTATTATTCTCGTGAACATGGTACAGCATTTTATTCAATAAAAAACACCAAATTATAGGATTGAGTCCTTTTCTATAAGGTATAGAGCAGAGGGGTTGCTTCCCACTCGTGTCTTAACAAAGAAAAAATGCTAGAGCCAAAAACCATCCACACAAGTGTAAGGCACTGCCACTGGGTTGACTGTTCAAGCTATGACATCACTTGAATTAATGCCAACAATGACAATAAAAGAGAGAGTTGAAGATGTTTAAACATGGAGAATATAGCGGTATATGAATAATAAAGTTAAGATTTACATCAATTGCATAACCTCTCACGAGAGCTACAGGCACCCACTACTAATACCTAGTATAAAAATTGTATTAACTACACAATCTGGTAGACTTACCCAGTTCTTTGTTCAAGAAGTGCCGGAAAATGCATCTTCACATAAGTGCATGTACAAATCCATAAAAGCACTACCGTCAAGAAGGAATGGAAATTAAAGAGCGCTGACTGAAAACACCAAAACAAAAGTATTAGCATCTACTTATGTAATCAATACAGAATTCTCAGTTCAATGCAACTCACCATATCTGAACTTTTCTCTCTTAATCAATTTTTGCATCGACCAAGTCACCAACCCTACAAAGTAAAGAAGCATAACTTAGCTTCCTCTTGCACAACAACAACAACATACCTAGTGAAGCATATCAAAGCAAGTTTGAAAAAGAACCATGACAACAACAAACAGTACGGAAATCAAAGCAAAGGAAACAACCGGTAAAGGATTTGAAGAATAATATAAATTATTTTTTTTTGAATGGTATTTGAAGAATAATATAATAGAAAGTAATAATAATATTAACACAAATAAGAAAAGCTAGACAACACTCGAGAACTACTAACCTTCCACCCTAATTCTCCACCTCCATATCCTTTTATCTAAAGTCATGTCCTCAATAACCTCTAAGTAAGTCATGTCATGTCTAATCACCTCTCTCCAATACTTCTTCGCCGTAGCTCTACCTCTCCTCAGACCCATCAAAGGAATATTATGTGAATGTAAAAGTGGTACTGATTCCTCCTAATAATTTTGAATCATTTAGCACAACCATCTCAAATTGATGAAACCAATTAATACTATAGGGAACCTGCCAACAGTTCCTAGCCACATTTGAGAAACACATGCTACAAGATTGAAATTTTATGTTGAGAAGGAGTTGAAATTAAGTGTTAACTGTTACTTAAACATTGACATCATTCATGGAGTGCCCTTATAAACAAAATGAGAGAAGCCTAAATTCTACCTTGCTATGAGTAGCACCTGTGAAATTAATAACAAGTGAGGGTCTTCATATTAAGAATTGGAAAAATAAAGTCCTTATATCTCTATAGTAGCTCTCTAAACTCGTGCATATAAGCAATTTCACTACGTCCTCGTCACTCCTTTTTATTTTCTCCATATCGTTATCTATTGATTTCCTAACTTTTGTCAATTTATAAGAAGTATCTCTTTGATAAGCAAATGCAGCAAGAAGTATGATTTGCACTCACCTCGCCAGAACCTAAATTATTCACTTCTGCTATATCACATGAACTATTAGTAGTAGCACGATACTTATGGTTTTGAAAGATCCAAGCCTACATATCCCAAAAAATAGAAATTCCATAACAAGAATAAATACAAGGGTTCAGATTAGCAGAGGCAGATCAATCCCAAGCAGATTCAGTCATACAATTTGCAGAAAAATCAATGATTTTGACTAATACAATTTAGTCTCTAGGCAGATTATAATTGTGCTTGTGTTGCCTTTTCAGTAAGACGACAATGTATGCTTCTAGCTCTTGCTTCAGTAAAAAAAATAAACCTACTATCATGAAAAATAGTGTGACCTGAAAAATGAGAGTTCATCCATTCATGTCTAGGTTTTCTTTTAGCTGATTTGGTATGGAGTTACCCACTGAAAGTTATCCTTAGCTGATGATCATCCTATCCAGGCACTCTTACTCACAAGGATAGAACAAGATGTCATCAGTCTTTCACCAATCAATTTTTAAACTTCCTAGTTATATATACGCCTCATATTCAAACTCTTAGCTTTCACTGTTAAGACATCATACATCGATTAATATCCAAATTTCTAAGGTATCCAGGCACTAGCCCTTGACTAACATCCTTCCTTCATATTATATTTGCCACAAATATAGGCTTAACAAGTGTACTACCGAGGAGTTGACAAGTACAGGAGAAGCGTTAACATGGAATCTATTTGTTGTTTTAGGGAGGCCATTTTCAGCTGTGTTAAGCAAAATTTACATAACATAATCACTTTCGACCATGCAGGGGAGCCTTGGAGTAACCGGTAAAGTTGTTGACATGGCAGGTCACGGGTTCAAGCCTTGGAAACAGCCTCTAGCAGAAATGCAAGGTAAGGTTGTGTACAATAGACCCTTATGGTCGGACCCTTTCCGGGGACCTCGCACATGGCGGAAGCTTTAGTGCACTGGACTTGCCCTTTAATCACTTTTGACCATACACGACAAATTTCTTTAATTTGGAACAAAGATATATGTCACTGAAACTAAGAAGCAGCCACAATTACAAAGCAACAAAGAAATGATGACCAAAGGATGCTAATCCCTCTATCAGCCATTAACTATACAGATCTTTTTTTTTTGTTATATCAAATAAGCTTTTACAGAACCAAATAAAGGAAATGAAGAAACATTTTACCAAGTAACTACTTTGATACCTTTAAAACCATACATCAAGATCCAACACCAACATTTCACTTCTTCTAGATGGTATTAACTGGTTATGCTTTTTGGGGATTTTAGGAACCCCAAATGAGCTGAAAAAACAAATTTAGACCCTGAAATGATCAATGTCTTATACACCCACATGTGTAACTGGGTTCCAACAAAATCTAACCCCCTTTTCAACCCAATAATTCTTCTTCCCAAAAATACTTTTATTTTTCTACTTCCCCAATCATCATGCATCCATTACATAGCAGTGATTAAAGTTTAACAGGTCCCTTTATCCAATATGCTTGAGCATTACAGACATAGTAGATGTTCTTTATATTATAAACTAGAAATCTTGGCTCGGAGGCTGATTATGAATCAAGAAAACACAACCCCTAATAACTGATAGCAAAAATAAATTCTTACAATCAGAGTATAAAAATGGGGATTACCTAAATAGCAGAACTTGTAATGGTGATAGTGTTGCGGGAGTTTCAGATTCGTAAAAGAGTTTGAAAACGAAAATGGATCCCCTTTCTCGGAGTTTGATGGATAGAAAATTTGTTCTTTGACATGCACTTCCATCTCTAAACCAAAATTAATTTTACTCCATTTTGTTTTTTATCAATTTTAAATAATTTTTTGAAAAAATATAAGTATAAACTCTAAGTTGTTAGAATCTCTTACATTTTTCAAGTTACTTAGGATCGTTTGGTATGATGAATTATGAATAAGAGAATTCAATCTTGATATTTCTTTATTTGGTTGCACAGGCAGAGTCTTGGGATAAGTTATCTCTTTACTAGAGTGGAATAGTAATAATGTGATAACTTATTTCGGAAAATTCTCTTTTTTACATCACTTTTACATTCATATATATTAACATAGTTTTTTAATAATATTTATAATAAGATTCACAACCTTAATTAATAGTTATTTCTATATATTTTGCTATTAAAAAATTATATTTTATAAATACAATTTCTATTTATGATACATTATAAGTTGAATTTATTTGGTTAATATTTATGTTTATTTATTTTTTTATTTCTCTTGAAATGTTCACTCTACTACTAAATTATTTATTGTTAACTAAATAGTTTATTGTTCACTTAAAAAATATATTTTATATATTAATTACAAATGTAGATAACTTTAAAAAGTAGATAATTTTAATTAAAAAATTTTTTGACTTTTAATAAACTTGAAATGAAAGTTTTAATTTTAAGCTAAATAAGAAGAAAGTTTTATTTTTAAGTTAAATAAGATGAAAGCTTTATTTTTTAAGTTGACTAAGATGAAAATTTTATTTAAAGCTAAATAAGATGGAAATTTTATTTTTAAGTTAAAAAAGATGAAAGTTTAATTTTTAAAAACACATGGCACAATTATGAAAATGCATACACATACATTAAATAAGAAAGAAATTTTTTGTAAAGATTTTTTTAAAAAAACTAAATAAGATGGAGTGTATTTTTGTAAATAAACACTTTATTCTTAGAAATTGTACAATAAACAGAGTTTTGAATATGACAAATCAAATAAACAATAAAAACTACTCTCAATATAACTAATTGCATCATAATTTATCCCAACATAACTATTTGCATCATAACTTGTATCCAAACCAAATGACCCGCTAATGATTTTTTAAGCATAAGAGATACGTGGAGTATTTTATTTTAAAAATCTTAAATATTATAACAATAATAAGGTTTGAAATAGAAAGAAAACGCACATTGACATTACTAGTATAGTTATCGATGTGTGATTCTTGTGGACGCACGTAATAAGAGCTTTAGTACATCAAAAAAAAATTATACAATATATTTATTTTTAAAATAAATAAAATGATCGATAAATGAAGAAGAAGAAACGTCTCTTAATTCTTATTATAATCAAATTATTAAAAATGCAGAGTTTTTAGGGACATGCATCTATATGTATGGTACATTGGCAATATACGACGTCGTCTTCATGTACACAATTTGCTTCACAAACTGTACGAACTCCAAATCGTCCAGAGCAAAACGCTTTGCATGTTATATCACTTCGATGTTCTCTGCATATTCCCTTGTAGCTTACTGTACACGACTCGAAACAACGTCCTTTTCCTGCATCAACTGTCATATCTATACACATAAAACATACACTGTCAGTAACATAATCAGAATTTTCATTATAAAAAAAAAATTCAAACAAATCAAAGAGATTTAACATATTCTATTTTAATTTATCTATCTAAGAACGTAAAGAATAAAGGAGATTAAATTCATAAAAAATTCAAATCGTGGATTATTTCGCCTTTGATCATACCATTTTATTGTAGAGAAATGAGAGTACCTGATGCCATGGCAATTAGGACAAGGAAGATCAACAAGATTTTTGAAGACATTAACATTTTTCAATTACAAAATAGTAATAATATTTTTTGAGTTTTCTGATTTATATACATATTAATTAAGACTAATGATAAGTATCTCAATTAAAATCTTAATTTGGATAGAATATCAATAGTCTAATTTGATTGTGACTTTTTTTAGAAGGTCAATCAATTATGTACATACTGAAGACGTTCTAATTAAATAAAAAGATCCATATAATACAATGCATTTATAATTATAAACATGCACATATTCCCAATTTTCAATTTAGGATTGAATAAGATCTTAATTTACATAAATTATTGCTAAACAAGGAGTAAATATAAATTGAGTGAGTTAGATTAAATTTACAGGAAATGACAAAATGATAATTCATTCAAATATTGGTCTTTTTACTCAACAAACTAGCTAGTGAGTGACAGAGCGGTCAATATGGGATAGGTCTGTTGGATTGGTCTGGCCTAACCATGTAAGAGTCCAAATTCAAATCATTTTAAAAAATTAAATATTAAAATTTAGATACAAATTATTTTTTTATATATATATAATAGTAACACTAATACCATGTAATATTGTAATTTAATTTAAAAATTTATAAAAATAATATACTTGTAAAAATGTAGGGTGACCTGGCAAGGCCCACGTACTGATGGGTCGGGCTAGCTATTTTCTTGCCCATAAAAAAAATGAACAAACCCGACCTAACCTGTCAAATTCCAAAGTCTGTATTAACTAGGTCGAATGGGATGGGTCAGGCCGTATTATATTTGGTGAGTTTATTTTTGTACGTCAGGAAAGCTATATTGTTATTGATTTGGTGATTATATTTTAACATTTTTTAGTATTGTGGATTAACATCATACATGTATATTAATTGAAGGTCTAATAGGCTTAGTTATATAACACGAGGACTAAAATGAGTATAAGGTAATAATTCAAGGACCAAAAATACTATTGACCTATAAATTATTTTTGTTAAAATTCAATACTATTACGATAATTTTTTGTTCTTAAACGTGCTCAAATATAAATTCGTTAATTGAATTGTGACCAATTTAACCTAAATATATTAAAAAAATAAAAGAGAAGAGAAAAAAATAAGGGGATAATAAAAAGAAAACACATTTAATTTGCATTATAATATTTCATAAAATGTAGAAAATTAACAACTATTATTTTTTGGGACATTCATTTTCTGGTAGCAAACATTCACAAACTAATTCTTTGTCCTCATATGCACATTTTGCATCACAAGTTCTTCCAAATCTTTTAGTGCAAAAAGCTTGACATTCATCATGGCTTGAAGCATCATCACATATGTTCTTGTAATAAGAGGTACATGCATCTACACAACGTTGTGCTGCGCAACCTGTCAATAACGGAATCAGAATTTTCATTAATTAAAAAAGTCTTTAAAATATAATGCTTCTAGATCTGTATATTTTCGATTAAAAAAAAATCTATTGTAAATAATAGTAATTAAAAAGGGAATAATAATTAGTAAGGCTATAGATCATTGTGATTTGATTTTTTTTTTTAAATTCGACACATACTTAAAATTTAGTGCGTCTGTCTTTTTTGGTTAAGACTATAACAAAATGAGGATGTAGCGTTGTAGCACAAGGGTCATCTGGACAAAGTACTTTCGCCAAGTACCATAGCTTTTACTAAATAAAAAAATTATTAAAATTACAACAAAAAAATATATTTTTGAACAAATAATTTTGAAACCACAAATTTAGTGCGAAGAATTCATATCTTAAATCGATTTTGCCTTTCGCTATAACTATAGTTTTAAAAAAAAAAAAAAAAGATACCTGATGCAATGGCAGTAAGGACAAGGAAGATCATAAAAAATTTTGTGGACATTGCCATTTTCTTTTTATCACTAATTAAAAAAAAAACAGAGAGTATTTTATATGATTTGTGAATATTCTGTGCACACTCTTCATGTTTATATACAAGTTAAGTTAGGCTAATTAATGATAATTAATCTATATTAAAGTATTAAATTTGGATATTTCTTTAAAGATTTGATGTAATATTAATAGTCAAACTTTGACTGTCATTCTTTTTACAAAGTAAGTTAATAATTTCTTGAAAATATCTATAAAAAAAAGATTTATGGAATACGTTGTATTTACATACATTAACATATTCAATAAATTGTCAATTTATGATTGAGTAGGACCTTGGTAAATATATATATGCATGGTCAAATATATAATAATCCCTTAAATTTGACTAATTTCACAAGTTAAGTCAGACAAAACTAAGTTTATGCCCTTTTGAAACAAATTATTTGCATTCATATACCCCTTCTCTATCATTAAAATTCGTGCGCTGACGTTACGTTGACATTAATACCCACCTTGTATGATATACTAATAGGATATATATATATATCGACAGGGTATCACAGAGGATTAAACTCAGTCCTAAATGATACCGATACGGTGTCAATATACCAATAGAGTATTACAAAGAATATATTTTCTACTAATTTAGAATTTAATAAATAAGTTTGTAACTTTAATAATTTTCTCTTAATTATTTTATTTATTAAAAAAAAACTCAAAATTATATGATACCTATAGGGTATCACTATACTGACGAATTATCACAAGAATTTATGTTTTACTAATTTAGAGTTTAATAAATTATTTTGTAACTTTAATAATTTTCTAGTCCTATATGATATCAATATAGTGTAAATATATCGATGGAGTATCACAACGAATATATTTTCTACTAATTTAGAGTTTAATAATTATTATATTTGTTTCTTATTTATTTCTTACAAAAAAACATAATTCTATATGATATCAATTGGGTGTCAATATACCACCAAAGTATCATAGAAGATTGAGCTCATTCTATATAATACCGATATGGTATATATATTATTGAAGTATCACAGAGGATTGTTTCATAATATTTGTGCAACATCATACTGAAATTAACACGACGACGAAATAATTGGTTTCATTATTCACAACTTCACACAAGAACACAAGCATAAAATCCACTTTTATGAGGAAAAAAAAAACATACAACGTTAAAAAATACTTTATGTTGACATGAAAAATCAAATGAATTTAAATTATTTTACTGATTTTTAGGAAAATCTAATTATCAAATGGCTTATATATTCATGAGTTAATTTGACCATTTTATATTTTATTAGTAAGTGTTTTTCACACACAGATGTTATAGATCTAGGTGAAATTAGTAGTTAAGTGATTTTTGAATTATAAAATATTTTTTTTAATGATTTTTAAGAAAATTATTCTTAGTTAACTGACTTTCAAATTATAAAAATAAAATTAAATGGCTTCATAAAAGAATTACTCTTAATTGAGAGATCATTTGAAATATTATATCTTATAAAATAAAGGATGATTCAAAAGTTGGTCTTTTAGTAATCAAATCATGGTTTTATTTAACTCAAACCCATTGATGTGAACCTAAAGTTGACACCAAATTTTTATTTAGATACCTCAATTAGAGTTGAAAAAATAATATAATTAGACAAATATACGATATGTATTTACATTATACAATTATAGTTTGAAAAAATTATAATTTATAGCTATAGTTAGGGTTTTGTTATTATTCTCTATCACCTCTCTTCCTCTCTCTCGCATTTCTCCCCTCTCTCTGCAATTTCTTGTTAGATATACAATTACATATGTATATCAGCTGCAAATGTACAATTATGTTTGATAGATATACATAGTCAATTCGACAGATATACATATAAAATTCGTTTCTCTGCCCCACTCCTTCCTCTCTGCCCCCTTCTGATTGTCATTGCAGAAACAATTTCACCTCTCTAAGAAATGTTTGGTCATGCGATATGAAATAATGATTTAAAATGTTGAAATAAAATTGTGAGATTAAGTTAAAGTTTTGTATAATTTGGACTTTTTATGTTGTATGTTTTCTCATAAACATAAAAAATTCAAAAGTTGTAAAAAGATTAAAATAGACTCAATTCTTTATATAATCTTATCAAATAAGTAAAAATTTATAAAATCACATAATACATTATCACAAAGCTATTCTAAAAAAGTATAACATTTATTGATCAAACTTAAATTCAATTAAAAAGAATAAATTTGAATAAAGCAGTGACAAATTTAGTTGGTAAATTAAATTTGATAAAAAATAATGAAATTGTTGAATATAAATGGTAAAGTAGGAATTGATTTTATAAATTTTATTTATTTATATGAAATAAATGGTTAGTAGATATAAATATAGTTATTTTTTTATTTAAAAAATTTCAAATCATGGTTTAAAATTTTCAAATTATGCTTTTTTTAAATTTTGAGATTTTATATCATGAAATCAACGTCAAATTACGTACCCAAACATCTACTAAATTTGTATACCATCATAAATTTACAATAAATTCTAAATAATTTTTTTATCAAATGTACTAAACTGCCCTTTAATCTTGCAATTTTAATATACACGTGAAAAATTGAAATTAAAATATTATTAAAAAAAAAATGGATCATTATTTTTGAAACATACTAAAAAGGAAAGAAAGTTATTCTTTTTTAAATAAAGGGAGTAAATAAATTTTTCACACGCGGTCAATGAGTATATCAAACTCACTATCTCATGTAAGCAAAAAATATCAAAAATGACACAACAAAACCCGACAAAAAGTGTTTAAAATAAAAAAAACTCTAATTAAAGTGTCCAAGTGAAAATTGATCTCAACTTTATGTAATCATCAAAGCATTCAACTTTTTATTTACTTAACCAACTAGTGAATGATGACGTTTGATGTGTAATTTGTAAGCAGTTTGAATTAAAGTTCTATCAAATGTAGTATGTTGTCTTTCAATCTTAAATATACCACGTAAAAAATTAAAATTAAAATATTACAAAAAAAAGAATCATTCTTTCTTTTTGAAACAGACTAAAAAGGAAAGACTGATGTTGTAAAATATAAAAATAAAATAACAGATAAAAGGAAAAAATACCTTTAATTTTGATTATAATATTTTAAATTCTTATTTAACAGATAGGAAATAAATAATTAATCCTTATTTTATGGACATTCGTCCGAGGGTAGGACACATTCGCAAACAAGCTCGTTGTCATCGGTTGTACATTTTGCTTCACAAATTCTTCTAAATCGTTCAGTGCAGAACGCTTTGCAATTAACGTCACCTCGATGTTGTACGCATACGCCCTTGTAATAAGAGCTACATCCACAATCTTGTGCTAAACAAGCTGTTGAAAACAGAGTCAGAATCAGAATTTTCACTAATTAAAAAGCTTAGTAAGTAAATAATAAAATTTTCGAGAGAAATTTATATGGGAAAAAGAAATGAACTCGAACAAAGCAAATTTTCTTCATTAATAGCCATTACATGGGGTGCGCTAAGGCTTAGGCATCCACACAGCTGTTGCGCCCTTGCTTCTTGACTCAATGGCCAACGGACCATTGTCGATTAGAAATCAAAAGAGAAAGAATTACCTTTTCTTTTGAGATCGTAATTGTACCAACAAACGTTCTTAGCTAGAGCAAAAATGAAAGAAATCGTGTATGTAATTCACCCTTGGGTTGTAGTAACTATAATGCTTCGAGATTTCACAAAGTTGATTCAAATTTTCTTATTATAAATAGCTATTGACTATTCTAATCTAATCTTTTTTTGAACCCTGCGCATGGCTACATCTTAGTGTTTGGGAATGCCTTTTTTTTTCCGCTAAGGCCATAACAAAAGGAGGATGTAATGTTGTAGCACCAGATTCATCTAAATTAAATACTTTTAAAAAATAGCATATCTTTTTTTTATTGTGTAAAAAAATCACTAGAAAGTTTAGAATTATAACATAAAATATATATTTGATCCAATAAATTAAAAATTAAAACTTTACTGCTAAGAACAAGATCAAATTCAAAATCAAATCGTAAATCGATTCTACTTATATATACCTGATGCAATGGCAATAAGGACAAGGAAGATCAACAAAATTTTTGAGGACGTTGCCATCTTTCTACTAATTTATGTAGCATATATGATTTGTGAATTTTCTGTGTACACTTTTCATATTTATATATAAGTAGCTCTATTGAAAAATAAAAACTTAATTTGGAAGTTTCTTTAAAGACTTGACATTACATCAATATTCAAATTTGATTTTCCAATATAAATTGTCATTATTCATGAAAGGGAAAAAAGGTAAAAAAATATTAGTAAATTATATGAAAGAAATAAAAATGTCTTTTATTTATAGTTTAGTTAAAAAAATGTTCTTATTGTTACTAAATGGGTCAGAAATGTCCTTTTTAAAATAAATATATATATTTTTTTCTTTTTAAACATATTGTGTTCCTAATAAAAATATTATTTTTAAAGAATCTTTTTTTGTTATTTTTTTTAAAAACCACATTAACTAATAAAAATGTAAGAAAATAATTATTTTTCTTAATCTCATTTTATCAATTAAAATAGAACATTGTACCCCCTATAACAAATAATATATGTCATAAATATAAGATCATAGTAAACCCAACATTAATTTTTATTTAGATAACGATAAATAAAAATAGTAATTATAATAAAGTAAGAAATATTTTAATTTTTAATTTTTCTGAAATTGAAGTAGGATAAATATTTGCTAATTAAAAAATATTATTAAAAAATAATGTGTTCAAAAAATAAAATAAATAATAAATTTATTTGAAAAGGGACATTTTTGATCCATTAAATAACAATAAGGGCATTTTTGGACTAAAACATTAACAGTAAAGACATTTTTGAACCAACCTATAAATGAAGAACATTTTTTACCTTTTTCCTTCCTAAAAAAATAATTATTCATTGTTTAAAGAAAATGTCTAGATAACAAAAAGATTTATGAAAAACTTTCCTTTATATACTTGGACATATTCCATAAATGCAATTGGTCAATTTAGGATCAAGATATTGATAAAATAAACGGTCAAATATTTAGATAATCCTTCAAATTTGACTAATAGAATTTTTTCATAAATTGCCTAAGTTTGAAATTTAATATGATTAAATAGCTATATTTTACATAATTACATGGCATAATCTCGTGTATGTGACCTGGAGGGGAAGAGAGAGGCGAGCGAGATTGAAAAAGGGAGGAGAGAGACAAATTATATATGTATATTTGTCAAATTGTATGTGTATATCTGTCATATAATTGCATATGTGTTTGTATATCTGGCAAGCGAGATTGGGAGAAGGAGGAGAGAGGTGAGCGAGATCGAAAAAGAGAGGAGAGAGGCGAGCGAGAGAGGGCAGAGAGTGGAGAGAGGCAAATTGTATATGTATATCTGTCGAATTAACTATGTATATCAGTCAAAATAATTGTATATATGCAACTGATATACATATGTAATTGTATATCTGACAAGAAATTGCAGAGATTGTATATATGGCAAGAAATTGGAGAGAGAGGGAGAGGAAGAGAGGGTCCATAATGATATTTTTGTAATTGTGTTAAAGTGAAGACCGAAAAGTTTCTATTGGTTAATTTTGACAAACAATAATAAATGCTAAGCTAATGTGTTTGAATAAGTTACTTTTTTATTCCTAAAAATACTTTTAAGGATTATTGCGTAAACCTATTTTTTGGTATTAAGTTACATAATATGACCACTACTAAAGTTTGTATCTTGATTATTAAAATAATCTTAAAAATGACGTATCAATATTTTCTTATTTCATTTAAAGAAAATACAAATTTCGTGATTAAAAGAGAAAACAATGTCTGACTATCAAGAAATTAATAATTTGACATTGTATTCACTTACAAATTAAAAGTTATTAATTTTTTATTTCTATGTGGAATATTTTTTTAATATCAAATATGATAAACTATTTAACAGAGAAAATTTGAAGAAAAATAGTTTGATATCCAAATTTCGAGTAATATTAAAAATGGATAATTTCAAATATTTACAATAAACTAATTAGTTTACAACAAATATAGTCATGTTATACATATAATAAAAACTAATAAAAAATCATAAAAAATATACATGACTATACAACTTGACAAAAAAAAACAAATATATTGGTTATTTTGTCGAGAAAGATTTAGAATTTTCTTTTATGGCATAATATTTAGAGTTCAGTATCAAAACTCTTGGTTGATTTTCTGAAAATGAGATTGAATAATACACTTGGTAAACACAAGAGAAGAGCCTCACACAAGTTTTGTTTGTCATATCATATTTGTGCCTCACACATAATAAAGTTTTTCGGGATCAAGAATACTATTAGCTGAAGCAACTGGAAAAATAATTTATTAGGAATAATATTAACTCGTTGAAGCAGACACGTTAATCGGCAGCTACCTTTTAAAAAAAATTATTTGGGGTAATATTGTAAAGTCATAGCAGAAGCAGTAGAATAAATAATTAATAGAAACGACGTAATAAAATCAAGTAGTTGAAACAAACACGTCAATCGATAACTGTCTACTTAAGCAAGCAACTGAAACAGGTATATCGACCATGACGTGTTTATTTCTTCTCTCTTATTAATAGTAGTAAAGTAAAATAATATCGTAAAAGAAAAAAAAGAGAACGAAGAAGAAAAATAAACACTTCTAATTTTTATTATAATAATTAAAATGTAGGAAATAATTCTTATTATTTTTTATTAAAACATAAGTCTAATTGTAGATCACATTCAGTGGCGGATCCAGGATTTAAAGATTGTGGGTGCTCATTCTCTTTAACATAAAATTGCTTGTAATCACACAATAT
>JBCEWC010003264.1:0-30949 GCA_038996855.1 Solanum aculeatissimum
GTGCATTCATATCATACATTTCACGTTATGCATGAACTTCGAGCTATAATCGGAGGTATGGGGCCTATTTGCCCAACAGACTATATATATGTATATGATACAGATGGCCACAGGTTGGCAGATATGATTTCGGGTAGCTTCCGAAAAGGACCACCATTGCTAGCATTTGGTTGGGTATGTCATGCATTTGCATCTATATATATGAATTCACGACATGCGATTACTCGAGCATACCATGCGTATTTGATCATTAGGAGGCTGAGTGTTGGCCAGGAAGGTTACCTGAGTCTTGGTTACAGGTGGTATTTCTATCACCCTTTTTACTGCAGTTATCTATGATTTTACTTTCTGCCTTACATACCAGTACATGCTCATTCGTACTGACATCCTCTTGCCTGGGGATGCTGCATTTTATTTCGTGCATGCAGGTTTGGATAGTGATTTTGATTGACCCCTCCATTAGAAGCCCAGTTCAGCTATGAGTTGGTAAGCTCCACCTTTTCTTGGAGCTTTCACAGGATGCTTACTTTTTGTTGTACAGTTGGGTATAGTTGGGGCCCTGTCCCAAGATAAAAGGATAATACTCACTTGGTGGTTCCAATGTTTGAGCTACTCTTATGATTTACTACTTATGATTCTAAGTGTCATTAATTTAACTAAGTTATGTTTTAAACATTTTATGGGATGACTTAGCACTGAATGTGACATTGTGGTGGGGTTTGATAAGGGAACCTTAGAAGCAACTTCTTGTCTCATTAACTATGTACCACAATAGGAGCCCTTTTAGGCTAGGCTAATGGATCACGTAGGTAATTTATGTTATTAAGATGCATGTGAAGTTGACGGAGTTCCACCTGACAAGTGATCTCCCCGTGCCAACGTAGGGAATTATGTTGGATTCCATGTAGTAGCTCACATGGTCTTATATATCGGTTAAGGTCTACTCCCACAAGTGTATGACTCTATGATATGATTTTATTACTTATGTTTTCTCATGCATTTATTCTCATTCATATTGAGCGATGTCCCTCATTCATGCATGAGTTTACATTAAGCATTTCTACCTTAATATATGTTTTACATATGAATGATGGCATTATAATTTCATGTATTGGATTGCATCTCATATACTTAGTACATTCCAAAAGTACTAACGCATATTTTGCCTGCATCAAATTCCATTGCTTGGCTACGAGGTATGTGGGATTTAAATCATGGATTCTTCCATCCATGAAGCCCAAGAACCAAAATATTTAAATTATGAATTTTTACATTTTACTTAGTTATGGGTTCTTTTAATTTCGCAAAACTCTCTTGACGTTTGGTGTTCGCTGTAGACTTTAGGTTACTTCATTGTGAATTTACTCTTGAAACTTATGATTTACTCCATTAAAGTATAACGAACTAGTATTGTATGTGTTTGTCTTGAATTTTGATGCATGGGTAAGTTTTGTCGGGTTTTACTTTGAAATTTGCATATGAAATTGATGAAGTAAAGTTTGAATTGCAAATTAAAGTTCTGAATTTTGTTACCCATGCTTTGATGCATTGATTCATGCATTACATTGGATAAGATTTTGATGAAATTCTTGTCTTGGAGAAACTCTTGATATGAATTTGGATATGCTTAGGCTTGTGATCACAATGTCTCTTTGATTGACTCTATGAGTCGTTTGGGTGTTTGCGCCGTTTGTTTTGGTTTGTGATTTTGTAGAATGAGCTACATCCTATTGCATTGGTTTTGAATGATTTGGAAACTCTTGATTTGGTTTGAAGTCTCTTGACTTGAAACGTTTGATTTTGGAAAAACTATGTTCAAATGAAGCATGATTTGAAAAGTATGGTTAGTTTCGGGTTTTGAAAGACATTGGTATGTATATATGTATTCCCGTGGGATCTGACTTAGTACCGAGGGATTGGGAATTCACCCTTTCCATCAAACCATGTGCCACCATGGGATTTCCCCAGATCGGGAGCTTTGTTTTGATACCCCTTGTTTAAGGGAGTTTTGGGATCTACTTGGCAAGTAGTCTGTTCCAAGTGGTAGCTCACTTGGTCCTACTTTGAGTTGGTTGAGGTCAAATCCCCAAAATAATAACATTGATAGGTTGAATTTCATGCATCATGGCATAAGCATCTTGTTATATATCTTCCATTGGCTAAGTGCATTCCTTTCGAACCAAGTGTCCCCTTGTCATATCATTGTCATACTTCCACGTCATATGCATTGCATGCCCGCATACTTAGTGCTTTATTGTTCTAACCCATACTTTGTCTACATGCTTTAATCATGTAGGTGCAGGTGTTGAGTACTATCTACCTACCGACGAGCTTTGATCTTGAAACTATCTGTTAGTGGTGAGCCCTTCTTCCGAGGGAAATAGTCACCTTTCCTCTATCCATTATTAGTTTACTTCTATTTTAGTTTGACTTTTGAGGGTGAGCCCGGACTTGTCGTGGCCCCCGTCACTTCATTAGAGGCATGTGTTGGACCTTTGACACTCTTGTTATGTTATGTGTTGACTAGTTAACTTTGACTATGTACTTGTATATCGTATGAACGACTTAAGTTTGGTATTTGACCGTGTTTTAAATGTTGAGTTTGTTATTGAGAATTTTGAACCTACTGAATTATGTGTTATGCTTCTGCATTCTTTGAGCCAATGATGAGTTTTGATGCTATGATGGCTTGATCAAGAGCCTTCGGGTTTTCCTTCGCTATGTCACATCTAGACCCCTTAATCAGGTCGTGACAATAGTTCCTTTTCCATTTTAATTTTGTGTTTTCTTTATGTTTAATGCCTATGAATGCTTAAGATATTTAAGATGGCTTGGGTGAGGTGCCCTCAGGTATCTCATTTTCTGTGTGACGACTAGACCCCTAGGTCAGGTCATCATGTACACGTAACACTTGACTCATAAGATCAATCACCAAAAACACTCTCAAATCTTTCATCCAAGCTCAAGTCAAGAGTCCATCAAGGCTTTCAAGTTTCAAGCTAAATTCACCATCAAATCTTGATTCTACCTTAAGGTATGTGGGATTCATCCATAATTTCCTTCCAATCATGGAGCCCAACTTAATTTCTCATATGTGTCATCTATATTAAATTACGATCAATTAGGATTTTCATAATTTGGGTTTTCAAGTGTTATGATTATAATATGGGATATGTTTAAACTATGAAATATGCATGAATTAACTCCAATTCTCTTGAATTTCATGAGATTTATTCTATTATGACTTGATGATTATGAAACTATGCATGGATAATTTTAATTATGATCCAAATGCACTTCCATTCAATGTTTATGCATGTTTGTACTCAATTCTCATGATTTTGAACTTGATGCTTATATACCCTTGCTATACTCTCATCTCTTATCACACGATAATGCATGTACAAGACTTTTAAATGAGATAATGAACATGAATACGATTATGATCATGGTATGAATATGAATAGGAAATTTAGGACCTTAAGGTTGGCCTGGGGTCCCTACGAGGAGATTCAAGATTTCAAAAGGTGACCTACGACCTGAGTAGGATATTTAGGACCTTGAGGTTGACCTGAGATCTCCACAGGGAAATTCACCTTTCGAACCCTAATATGAAATGATATATATATATATATATATATATATATATATGATGTTTGAGCTATGAGATCATGGCCAACCTTATGATAACTCATGATGATTTATGACAATCATGACTAAATATGTATCATGGCATTCATGCATCATGACACTAATGGCATATTGGTATAGTGATCCCTTCTATACTTCATTTCTATACATAAGTGCCCTTGTTCATGTATTATGACTATGCAAGTTATCCTTATATATATATTGTATTGTGTGCCCGCATACTTAGTACCTTCCAACGTACTAATGCATACTCTATGCCTACATTATGTCAGCATGTAAGTGCAAGTGATTATCCTCCTCATCCTCATGGCTAGATCTAGGTTCTTGCAGATCCAGATTGGGTGAGTCTTCATGCTTCGGGGACGGATCCTACTACTTCTAACTTATGTCACATTGAGACTGCCTTTTACTTTATGTTAAGAGTAAGCCAGGGATATGTCTAGCCCCCGCCCATGTTCATGACTTAGAGGAATTGTTGAATATGATGTATTTGCTTTTAGACTTGCATTTCTATGTATTGTATAACTCTTATGCTTCAGTCTATGTTATGTTGGGCTTCCTCTTATGATATTATTTTCTTATTTACCTTGTATGCTTATGATATGCTAAGAAGGCTAGTTTGGAATTTCTTCGAGGATCTCATTAGTCATGTTACACCCACACCCAAGGCCTAGCTTGAATTGTGACACCTTCGCTTTGGACTAAATGAAATCATCTAGAGTGAGAGGTCTTTAACACTGCAACTCCATCTTTTCTACTTTCCACTGATTCAGGCTGATAAAAGAAATAAGGAAGGTATCAGGAGAAGCATACAATTAAAAAAAATTCATCATGATTAAAAAAACTCCATGGAAAAGATTCATTTAGAAAAAGAAATATTTGACAAGAACAAACACATAAAAAAGGAATAAAAAGGCCATGTGCAATGGCCACCTAAAATATGTTGGCCTAAACTTTATTTGACATTAAAAAAAAAAAAAAGCAACAAACAAATCTAAACAATAAAAACAAATTAATACCATGTCTTTTTTGTTTCGATTTTTTTTGTTGCTTTTTTTATTTTTTTTATTTTCTAATTGTTTCATTTTATGTGAAAATAAATAAATATTTATATTGTTTTATTATTTTTTATTTATTAAGGTGAGAATGTATAGAGTCAAATCAATGTCAAGACATTACATAATTATTCATAAATTTGATACACGATTATACACTTGTATTCTATACTAATATATTACATATGCGCTACATAATTATTTGTACATTATATATACATGTTTATATACTATTTTGTATAATATTAATACATGAATTTTACAGTTACTCAAAATGACCCAATTGCGATAAAAGGATCATATTTGATGTAATTTAGCAATGAATTATCGCTATACAATTGTGGCTAAATACAATATTAAAAAAACTTATTTGATTACTCAAAATGACCCAATTGCGATAAAAGGATCATATTTGATGTAATTTAGCAACGAATTATATCTATACAATTATGGCTAAATACGATATTAAAAAAAACTTATTTGTTGGTTAGATTTTTTTTTGTTACTCTTTTTTTAATTTTCTAATTGATTCACTTTTTTGTGAAAAATAAATATTTATGCCATTTTACTATTTTCCATTTATTTTTTTATTTATTAACATGAGAATGTATGAGAGTCAAATAAATATAGATATATCACATAATTATTTATATAATTCAACACACAATTATACACATTTATTTAATATCCATATATTACATATACACTACATAATTATTTGTATATTATATATACATGTTTATATATCATTTTGTACAATATTAATACATATTACATATACATTATTTAATTTTTTGTTATTAAAAAAGAAAAATAATTAGTCATTTTGCCACGGTCACATTGTAACTAATTAAAAATAAAAATAAATTTTGGATAAAAAGTAAATAAAAGTAATGTCATTTACTCATGGTTGAACCAGGGCTAAATGGAAACAACCCGTAGCTAACAATCAAATTTCACTATATTTCATCTTATTATTTTCTTAGCTATGTTTTTTTTTAAACTAATAACTTTTTGGTATTATATTAGCAATCATCCCTAAAAAGAAAACCAACATACGACTTCAGAAGGGCCCAATAACAATAACAAGAAAAAGAAAAACAAGAGCGAAAATCAGAAATATGTTATGTGAGAAAAACTCAAGAACTAATTGCACCCAAATGATGACAAATTATGCTTTTGGACGTAAAACAATTTCATCTAGCAATAGAAATCAAGGTTCTATTAAGTTACAGCAGAATGAACAAATCATTTATGATATTTGACAATTGTAACAGAGCAAGAACTACAAAATTGAACTTTATGTTAATACAAAATGGTATTCTGAAGCCTGTCTCTTCTATAACTTTGTTCTTAAACCTATTTCTGCCTGCTTTGTTACTAGATTACTTAACAAACCTCAAGCAGTAAAGCCACTCATTATAGCATCTGGGGTCAAAAAAAAAAGAGATATAGGCCTTCCAAAAGAAATATACATTCATGTTTCTACCTAAAAGCAATTCTAACGACAATGTACTCTGTTAATTTAGAGTCACAAGCCAAATGGTGGACTCTCTTACTACCTCCTTCACCAATTGATATTGGACTCAAAAGCCAAATGGAGACTTTCTCCTACTTCCACCTTCGCCATACCGATCATTCCATTTTCTCAGCTCATTCATGCTTGCGGCATCATATGCAACTGATGGCCCCACCTAAGCATTATGAACATGAAACAGTCTTAGAAAACCTTAAGGACACCTTCACGAACTTATCGTCACCACTACAAACCAAATGTTAAAATCCATGATGGAAACAGAGAGCTAATAAATAAGATCAGCAGATATGATGCTTGCACCATGTAATATGAGTCATCTCGGTTAATAGCACTTTGCACAAAATATTAACACTTCCTCTCACTTTATCGAGAAACATATTGAAATATAGCTTTATAAATGTAATTTCAGGCCCTTCAGTTAAAATTCTCAGTTAAAATCATTTACCTTCGCTTTTGACTGAATGAAATCGTTTAGAGTGAGAGGTCTTAACACTGGAACTCCATCTTTTCTACTTTCCACTGATTCAGGCTGAGAAAAGAAATAGGGAAGGTATTATTAGGAGAAGCATACAATAAAAGAATTTCATCATTGATTGGAAACCTCAGTGGAAAAGACTCATTTCGAAAAAGAAATATTTGACAAGAACAAACACGTATAAAGAAAAAATAAAAAGGCCATACGGAATCGCCATCTAAAATATGCTGGCCCAAACATAATCATCCAGTATTTATTCAAGTCCATGCAGGATGAGAACACTGAACTACCAGAATAGGCACCTAAAATATGAGGTGTTTAAAAAGAGCCTAATGGTGTACTCTCAACACATAACATGATTTTATTGCCAAAGTTGAGCAAAATATTCACTGTTAAACAGGTAAAGATTTGGAGGGAACTTTCCAACACCTCTATGAGAGGTCAAAGTCTAAGGTTCGAAAAGGATGAACACCAAACTTAAGACCAACCATTACTACAGTAGCTTTCATGCAGCATCATAAAACTCAGACATGACTCCTAAAATCGACTCACTTTCCCAAGACAAAGGACAAGTCAGTCCATGAAAAAGTGCTAGAAATTATTGCAGCAATCACCAATTACAGATTGGACTTACCTCCTCTTCTTCTAGTATCTCTTGAACAGGTCTATAAGCTGCCGCGATGCACAGGTTCTGTAGATGATGCCAGAGCAAACAAATTTGGTGATGAACACAACACAAACTAAAAACATGCCAGCATATAATAGTTTGACATGATAATCTATTACCTTCAAATCACTGCCAGAATATCCTTCAGTTGCATTTGCAAGATTCTCATAGGGGAACTCGGACTCCAAATTTTCCCGAGCAAGAATTATCTTTAGTATTTTTAAGCGATTTGCTGCATCTGGTAGGTCCACATATATCCTGAAAATAACCCCATAATTATCAGCAGCTTTACATCTCTATTTATGGTTTTATCCTGTTCAGATTTGACATGAGTCCATTCTTTGAAAGGGATCCATACTAGAAGCGTCTGGTATTAGTGAAACACCAGATTAATGAGGAAGCATATGAATTTGTGGCTAGGAAGTTTGAGTTATCATTTAGTAAAATATAACAAAAAGATACCTCCTAGGTAAACGGCGAATAACAGCATCATCAAGGTCAAAGGGACGATTGGTTGCACCAAGTATAAGGATTCGCTGGTTCTCTTTTGATCTCAAGCCATCCCATGCAGCCATAAACTCATTCCGCATCCTTCTAGTTGCCTCGTGCTCAAATGAACCACCACGAGCACCAAGTAAACTATCGACCTGTTTTGATCCAAGGCAACAATAACAGATGAAGAAAACACAACTAAAACATCTTATGTTTTCTTTATTTGAAACTACTAAAAGTATGATCTTTAAGAGAGGAAGAAACACGCTGACTACGTGCTTCAGCCGAGCATTAATGCTATGCAAAGATTAAACGATATTGCCATGTACTTGTTTTGTGTAGATTACTTATATCTTGCCTTTATAAAAATCTAAATATGCTGAGGCACTTTTGTCGAGACATCATCTTAAAAATATCCTTTCATAGTCTTTGTTCCCTTCTCTGGTGGTCTTCAACCACCGGAATCTTCCTTTTCTTTGAAAACTTTTTCTCATCATGGAAAATCGTATTTACTTTAGACTAGATGGGAAATCTTTTGACATTACAAAGACTGTAATGTTTTTTGATATATGGTTTGAATGGGTGGAAAGCTCTAGGTACTACAGGAGGATGACTTTGAGCAAAGGGACCCTGGTCTGGCTATGCAGAAGATTACGAGAAGCATCAGAAGTTAGGGGCAAAATGTTTTAAGGCATGGAGAGGCAGAGATGTTTCTACTAATATATTTTGCTCCTTGAAGTTCAATAAGTTTGGTCGTTTTCTGTTGGTCATCACAGTTGATGGCCAAACGAGGTCTGTTATTATTATTCCAGAAAACAAGGACAATGAGGGGGTGGTTGGGACTCTTTAGTCGGATTGAAAGCTTCATTAAGAGGAGATCTTTAATGCGAGATGGTACCCCCTTATAAAACATCCTTCAATGAGGGGAGAAGGTAGCTACAAGGATGCTCTCTACAAGAACAGATAGACGGTGCAGGAACCAACTATCTCCGAGGTACAGCACACTCTGACAGCCTCTTCACCCCATGATGGAAAGGACCTCTTACAGAGATGCCTAGTAGGAAGCTTTCCAGACTGCAACGGCATACCAACAAGGAATGATGTGACAAAGTGGATTCAACAAACTTGGAAAGGAGTTTACAATATCCAAGTTTTCAACATGAACAGCATTCAATTCATGTTCGAATTCCAATCAAGGAAAGATGCCAGCACATTCTTCTTGGTAACTGGAAGAGACAGGGTAAACAACTTGTGCTTGACTGGTGGTATCCCATGTCTAGAGCTTATCCAGCCCAGACCAGATTTAACTCGTTTTGGATTTGAGTACTTGGTCTACCTCTTCAACTATGGTCTGAGAATATTATGAAAGAGATAAGAGATAAATGTGGGGTGGCTTGCAATGGAGGAAGAAACCACGATTAAAAAAACCATCTGTGATGGGCTCGAATCAAAGTGAAAGGCCCCATTAAAAATATTCCCAGGGAAGTTGAAATTCAAAATGGTGGTTTGATTTTTTCCCTTCCAGGTTGAGGTGAAGCTCCAACAAGATTTCGCATATCTAAGGCGGTTGAGCTCCACAGCCAAGAAGTCAGCGCTAGTTTAGAAAGGGATAAAGCTGCCAACTCCATAAAGCAGATGTTGACATTCCAGGGATTAGGGCAAAGGAGAGAAGAAAAGATCCTGTGGATAATGAGATGCATTTAATGATAGAAATGGGGTCCAGTAGCCATGTGGATAAAGCTGCTGACTCCACAACGCATAAGTTGACTTCATAGAAAATTGGGCTAATGAGAGAGGAAAAGGATCTTGTGGATATGAGAGGACATGCATATGAGGGCCCCACTACTGTGGGTCACATGAAACCCCAACTTTCACTTTCAAATTATTTTGGGCCAGCCGACCCATTTAAATAAAAGCCCAATAAAGGTTGTTGAGCCTTTTATTAGAAATTAACATTCGGCCAGTTAACACAGAAGCCCAAAACAATCTGTCAACATGCATAGAACAGAGTACGTGGAGTGAAGTGTCGAGAAGAGCTATTCCTATGGAGTCTCTGCAGCTGGACGATATAGAGCACTAACACTCAGAGCTGATTTTGTCAGAAATAAGGAAGACAAGCGATAAAGCTAAGGAAAGGAGAATTCTCAACAATAATTCCCCTTAGTGATCCGACGTCTCTCAATTGTGATGCCTCTGAATGCAGCAAAGAGGGAGAGGGGAAAATGAACCAATGGGTGCAAGACAATATCCTCCGACTCAGCCAAATGTTTGGAATGTCTTTTGATGGTTGTTCTGAGGAAGCTTTGGCCCTTTTGTTAAAAATTGACCAAAGAAGGGGAAAAGAAGGCTTCGTAGCCTCAAATGTTACAAAACACATTTAGGTAGCAGCTTTGTCAAAATTAGCAGATTTGTAGGAATCATCTTTTATTTTTTTTTAAGTTAGTTTATTTCTTTCCTAAGTTAGCACACAATCTATTGTGTTTATACATTGCTTTTCCATTGGAATCACACAACTTCTTCGACCTGATTATATGGTATCAGAGCCTAGACTCATATTCAGAAATTAGGAACTGGAAACTCTTCTCTGGTTATTTGAACTAATCATTTGGGTCACACCTACGGACTGACTAGTTTGTCTCACCACCACCGTATGAGGAGGTAGAAGAGTATTTTCAGCCAGGAAAACCTTCACCAACTTTAGGGTGGGCAGCTAGTGTGTCAAACGCGCCACCCCCATCTCACTGATCGTGTGTTTCATCTTTGGTGTCGCGTTATCAGTTTCAGTGCATTCCAGGCTTTCTCTGGTGTTTGAAATACTGATTTGAGAGTTTTAATTTTCAAATTACTCTCTTCTCTGTAGCTTCTGCAAATTCTTTGGTATTCATCTTTTGTGCTTCTGCGGCTGCTCATTGTTGTTGGATCAATGGGTTGCTAGTTGTGGTCATCCCTGGTTTCTTTGTTCTTTGTCAGTGTTATTGATTCACATCCGTGACTCTAGGCTACACTGTCTGCCGGAAAATTTTCAATCTTATTCTATTCCAAATTGTGATGTTGAAAGTTTGCAAAACATTGACTTGACCTCTGTGTGATTGGACTGCTTGTGGGTACCTCTTTTAGCCTTTCAGATTTTTCTCCTAGATACTACCTTAGCATTTCTCTTCATTTAGCTATTTGAAATTAAAAATGGATGAAAGTGAAAGAGGAAGCAATCAGAGAACTCAAACAACTAATGTTGTTGCTAGTCAGTCTTATGATAATATGGCTTTGGTTTCTACAGAGAAATTTGCTCAACATCAAAAATCACTGAATTGTTATATCTCGTTCTTTTTGGATTATTGTTTGTTTCGTGATTTTACGACAAATCAAGTAATTGGTAAATGATATGTATCTGATGATCTCTACATCCTCGATGATTGGGAACCTCAATTTGTTTCCTGCTCTAGTGTGGTGTCCCCATTTGAAGCACACTGTCGATTGGAACAACTTTCTCTACCCTTGTTGAAGAAGTTTAGTCCTCAGTTTCAGAAAATTCCATCATTAGAATGTGAGTCATGTCATTGCAAAACATCAACGCAACTCAATGGGTCCAAGGATTAATAAGCAAGTTGAGTCAACTTTTGAGTTAGTTCATTATGATGTTTGGGGACCATGTCTTGTCTTTCCAAAACTGGGTATAAGTATTGTCACTTTTGTGGATGATTTCTCTCGGATAACTTGGATATATTTTATGAAGAGCCGCTCAAAAGTGTTTACCCATTTTTGTGCCTTTTGTGCTGAAGTTAAAACTCAATTCAACGCTTCAGTACATATTTTAAGGAGGACAATGCTAAAGAATATATGTCAAAATTATTTGAGTCATACATGAGACAAAATGGTACTCTCCACCAGTCTTCTTGTGCTGATGCACCCTTTCAAAGTGGAGTTGCTGAGAGGAAGAATAGGCACCTACTTGAGACAATTTGGGCACTTTTATTTCAAATGAAGGTTCCTAAGCAGTTTTGGGCCGATGCAGTCGTTTTTTGATAAATCGCATGCCATCTACTGTGCTTGTTAGTAATGTGCCTTACAATGTTCTCTTTCCAAACAAGTCGCTATTTCTGGTGGAACCCAAGGTGTTTGGAAGCACATGTTATGTTCAAGATGTTAGACCATCTGTTTCTAAGTTGGATCCCAAGGCATTAAAGCGTGTTTTCTAGGCTATTCCCGCCTTCAGAAAGGATATCGATGTTATTCTATAGAACTTGGTAGATACCTTGTGTCATAGACTATATTTTTCTATGCACCTCCCATTTCTACAAGTCAGGGGGAGGAAGATCAGTGGTTCATCTATTAGGTTGCTCGTTTATGACAACAATTTGATGATATGGCTCTGCTATCTCCTAGTTTTTCTATTGAGCAGGAATCAACTATTGTGCCCTCAACAGCTCTAGTAAGACCACCAATTGTTCATGTTTACACGAGGAGGCAAGAGACCGATGATACTTGTCCATCACCAGTCACTTCATCATCAGGTTTTGATTATTGCTCTTCGCAAAGGTACACAGACTTGTAAATCCATATATTCCATAGCTAATTTAGCTTCCTATGACCGTTTATCCTCGATGTCTATAGATCCTTGATTGTTTCTCTAGATTATATCTCTATACCTAAAACAGTAAGGGAGGCTTTGAATCATCCTGGATGGTCTGATGCGATGCTTGAGAAAATACATGCCTTAGAGGAAAATTGTACATGGAATTTGGTGGATTTATCCAATGGAAAGAAAACAGTGGGATGTAAGTGGGTGTTCACAGTTAAAGTTAATCCATATGGTTTTGTGGCAAGACTTAAGGCCAGGCTTGTCGCTAAAGGGTATGCTCAGACATATCGAGTGGACCACACCTTTTCTCTAGTGGCTAAACTCATTTCTGTTCGCTTAATCATCTCTAGCTGCTTCAAAGAACTGGCCTGTACATCAGTTAGATATCAAGAATGTTTTCCTTCACGGTGATCTTTAAGAGGAAGTATATATGGAGCAACCACCTGATTTTCTTGTTAAGGGGGAGGAGTATCGAAAAGTCTATCTTTTGAAGAAGTCCTTGTATGGCTTGAAGCAAAGTCCTCGATTGTGGAAGTCAAGGATGTCCTTCAGCCGGGAGAACCTTCACCGGCTTTAGGGTGGGCAGCTAGTGTGTCAAATGCACCACCCCCATCTCTCGTCCATCTCTCATGTTGTGGCACGTAACTCGGCAGGACTGATCGTGTGTTTCATCTTTGGTGTCGCCTTATCAGTGGAATACAAGTTTGTCTTTTGAAGAAGTCCTTGTATGCCTTATCAGTTTCAGCCATTCCATAAAAAATTTGATCTTTGATGTGAAGTTCAAGGATGGGGATCCTAGGAATGAATTTAGAAGCAGGGGGAGAAACTCAGTCACCCATTTACACTGAAGTTAAAAATTCTATTTTGGAACATTAGGGCTTTAAAAAGGGAGAAAAAAAGAAATACGATGAAAAGTAGAATACAACAGGAGGGTAGATATTACAGTTTTGGTGGAGACCAAGCTAAATGGGGCAGTGGGGGATTAAGTACAACAATTAGGGGGGAATAAGTGGATGGAAGGAATATGGCTGGAAGCAATTGGCAGCAAGGGCGGAATTTTAGTTATGTGGGACAAAAGATCATGGAAAGGGGAGATTGTGGAATATGGGAACCAATCGATTACTTGTAAATTGTGTGGAGTTAACCTAGAAGTAACCTGGTTTCTCACAGCAGTTTATGCAGCTTGTGATAGAAATGAAAGGAGGGAATTGTGGGAAGAATTAGGAGCTATAAGGAGTTTGTGTGAAGGGCCCTGGGTAGTATGTGGAGAATTAGGAGCTATGAGGAGTTTATGTGAAGGACCCTGGGTAGTATGTGGAGACTTCAATACTACTGGGTTTCCTTTTGAGAAAACCATTTGTGTCAGGCTTTCTAGATTCATGACTGATCTGTCCAGTTGTATCAATGAATTGGAATTGATTGACCCCATTTTATATGGGGGATCATACACTTGGGGAAGAGGGGCAAACCAAAGGAATGCCTCTAGGATTGACAGATTCTTGTATTCATTCCCATAGGATAAAATGTTCCTTCAAATTAGGCAACGTACCCTACCTAGCTTGAGTTCTGATCATAATCCCATTGTCTTGACATGTGGGAATGAGGCCATCAGGAGATCTTACTTCAAGTTTGAAAAGTGGTGGCTTAATGTGGAGGGTTTCAAAAGTAATGTACATGAATGGTGGAGCTCCTTCGAAGTGTCGGATAGACCAGATTACAAACTAGCTACCAAGTTGAGGCTGCTTAAAACAAAACTTAAGGAATGGAGCAGAGAGAATAGGGAGAACTGGACTGCAAGGAAGGAGCAAATTTTGAGTCAGATAGGGGACATGGAAGTTACTCAAGAGGCTAGATCTCTTACTGATGATGAACAGCTACTAAAGGTACATCTGGCCATGGAATGTGAGGTGGTCAAAACGAAGAAATATTTTGGAGACAGAGGTCCGGAATTCAGTGGATCAAGAATGGTGATAAAAATACAAAGTACTTCCACATAATGGCTACAGCTCACAAGAGAATCAATACTATTGAGTCATTAATGATCAATGGAGGGTTATCTTCTAAGCCAGTGGAAATCAAGAGCTCCATTGTGGATTTTTACCACCATCCTTACAAAAAGGTAGAAAACTGGAAACTCACACTAAATATTCTTAACGTACAGTGTGAGAAATATTGGAGAAGAATATTATTGAATTGTTGTCTGCATTATTACATTGAAACCCTATTTATAGATACTATATTAAACTCCTTTCCCAACTAGGATACTATAATACAATCCTTTCCCAACTAGGATACTATAATACAATCCTTTTCCAAATAGGATTTTATATACTATTGTTATTTCTATTCCTATTCTAAGTAGGATTGTATTTACCTATTCCTATTCTAACATACAGAAATAACAGTGGAGGAGCAGAGCTGGCTATCTAGAGAATTCAGCGAGGATGAGGTGCTAGAAGGGATAAGGATGTGTACTAGTGATAAAGCATCTGGGACAGATGGTTACACCATGGCCTTTTTTCAGGCATTCTGGGAAACTATAAAGGAAGACCTGATGCAGACCTTCCAGCACCTTCACCGCCATCAGAGTTTTGAGAGGAGTTTTAATGCCACCTTTGTTGCTTTAATTCCAAAGAAAGTGAGGGCAAATGATCTAAGGGACTTCAGACCAATCAGTCTCATCACTGGGTTTATAAAATATTTGCCAAAGTGTTGGCAGAAAGGCTGAAGAAGGTGATAGACAAGCTAGTCAACAAAAATCAAATGACCTTCACTAAAGGAAGACAAATAATGGATATGCTACTCAAATTGCTAGTGAATATACTGATACTAGGATTAGAGGAGATGTACCAGGAGTAATGTGCAAGCTGGATATTGAAAAAGCCTATGACCATCTAAATTGGGACTTTTTGATCAACACTCCTAGACAATTGGGGTTTGGCCCTACATAGCTCAAGTGGATTGAGTTCTATATTAAAACCACCAAGTTCTCCATTCTGATAAATGGAGAACCTGTAGGTTTTTTTCCTGCAGAAAGACGACTAAGAAAAGGGGACCCTGTGTCCCGTATCCTGCTTATCATTGCTATGGAAGGGTTGGGCAGTTTGATGAGGAGAGCTTCTCTAAACAATTGGATTAGGGGTTTCAGAATAAAAAACAAGGTGAATGAGGTGATGGACATGACTCATTTATTGTATGCTGATGACAAAGTAATCATTTGTGAAGCAGAATGGGAACAACTTTGTCACATTAGAATTATTCTGGTAATTTTTGAAGCATGTTCTGGACTAAAGGTGAATTGGAGAAAAAGTAGCATTTTTCCTATTAAAGAGGTCCAACAAATTCAAGCTTTGGCTAATATATTGAAGTGCAAGATTGAGAGGCTGCCTTAGATTTGCCACTGGGTGCTAAACATAAAGCAGTTAGCATTTGGGATGGTATACTAGAAAAATCAGAGGAGAATGGCACTTTGGAAATCCCAATATCCTATCTTTCGGGGGAGGAGTCACTTTGATCAATTCTGTTCTAGATGCCTTGCCAACATATGTAATGTCACTTTTTCCCATTCCCAGCAAGGTAGTCAAAGCTATGGATGCATTGAGGAGAAACTTCCTTTGGCAAGGCAACAAGATTGAGAAGAGCTTCAACTTAGTTAACTGGATGACAATTCAGCAGGGTAAAAAATATGGGAATTTAACAGTAGCTTACTTAGCAAAGGGTTATGGAGATACAACTTGGAAGATCGAGCTCTATGGAAGGACGTCATTCAAGACAAGTATGGTCAAGAAGGTCAATGGTGTTCAGAGGAAGTGACAGAAACATATGGTGTAGGAGTACTGGCTCTAAGAGACAACGTAAGGATAAAAGGTTGGTAGTTGGAATAAGCTTTTGTTCTGGAAGGAAGATTGGACTGGTCAAGGGTCCTTGAAAACTCTATTCCCTGGGCTATTTTCCATTTGCATGGATCCTAACAACAAAATACAAGAGGTTTTGGTCTCCACAAGGATGGAATTTGCTTTTTGGGAGACTTCTGAATGACTAGGAAATAGAGTGGGTATCAGATATGCTAGCTTTGATTGGAGACTTTCCTGGCACAAATCTGGAAACAGATAAATTGCTATGCAGGCATCATACTGATGGTCAGTTCTCTGTGAATAGAGTGTATAAAAGAAATCTAGTCACAGCTGTAGGAAAATAATCAGGGTCATGGAGTGCTATCTGGAAGAGTGTGACCCCAGCTAAAGTGAAGTGCTTCACTTGGTTGGTAACTAGGAGAGCTTGCCTGACACAGGATGCACTTCAAAAGAAAGGAAAAATTATTGCCTCAAGACGTTATCTTTGCAAAGAGGCTCTAGAAATCAACAATCACCTATTCCTCCACTGCAAAGTAACAGCACAAGTATGGGCTCTATTCACCAATTTAGCGAGCCTCAAGAGGATTATGCCAGAACATACAACAGACCTACTAAGTTGCTGGGTCAAAAGGGGAGGTACCAAGAGCCAGAAGAGGTGGTGGAGAACAGTACGAGCTTGTATCTGGTGGATCATATGGAAGGAGCAAAATCAGGGAATCTTTGTAGGGAAAGAATGCACTATAGAGAAGATTAAGTGGAAAGCAATTACACTTTAGCTTTTGGTGTAAAGATATGAATATAGAAGAAGAAATTCAACTAGTGGATTTCATAGGAGCTCTGTAAGTTTTCCTGTTCTCTTTGTTCTTTTTTTTCTATGTAATTAACACTTTTGGAGGTGGCCAGCATAGCCCTTAATGCTAAGGAATACAAAGTTACCAGTTTTTGTTTTTTTTAAAAAAAAAACTTATATCTTGCACTGAGTTCTATATGATCGGGAATATTTCATTACTCAACATCACCACAATTACATGATAATATTCCAAAGTGAAATAGAAGGATGTATATTATCCTTAAATAGATGATCAAGGTACCAACCTGTCTACTTTCCAAAAGGAATCAGTTAAGCAACTACACTAATAGCACATGCTTTATGCGAATGTCAAAATGCATCCTAAGTTTGATATTTTCAGTTCTTCTGCAATGGGTAACAAAATCATGGCCTTGAGTGTCTAAAAGAGTTGACAGTTCTGATCTGGATAGATAATAAAGTTGAATGTGTACAAAGAAAAGGGCCTATATAGGTTCTTTTGTTGTGGCAGGGAGGGAAACTGTCGCTAAACAAGGGACCCATTCAAGATAGAACATGTCAATGATGTTGATCAATGATTGTAAGGAGACTAACAAAGCTGAGCATCTCACATCATAAGCTTACAATACAAAATGTAAACAAAGTGTCTGACATCTTCAAAAATTCCTAAGTTGTTTTGTCGACAGTTAACAACTTGTGGCTGTCGGCATCAGAACATCGCAATTTAAGACTACATGTCGAAAGACAAACACTCTTACCGAATGCGGAGATCTGCAGTGTAGGTAAAATCATTAGCAGATACCTACTAGTGGTGCAATGAGGAACAGTAGATATTTATTGAAAAGGTAAGTAATCGATAAGGAATAGTCAATATTGTAGCTTCTACATGGTGTGCTCCGTTGTCCATTCTAAGACATTTTCCCCGAGGACATGCAGAAAGAATGAAGGCTAGATTTTGATTAACCGCACCCGAGAGTGTAGCCTGGTGATGAATGAAGTGGGTGCATACTATTAAATATGGTTTAGTCAGTGTAGCTATGGGGACATCCCAAATCCCTGTAATTACGCAATTAGGAGATTGTGTCATATTCTTATTAGTTTCCTTATTTAAATTCTCTGTAACAACTATTTGATCCAATTAGCCTGAGGGAATAATTTTTTGCCATTTTTGTTATTGCTGGCTTCTAAATCTTTTTGGTGATAAATCAAGAGTAGTTATATATATACACAAACGCGCGCGCGTGTGTGTGTGTGTGTGTATGTGTGTATATGTATGTATATATGCAGATGTATATGTCTGAAAACAATGAAAGTCAGAATATTGCAAGGCCAACTTTTTCTTCCCCACTATCACCTACAATTACTGCAACAAAATAGGTGGTAGTGGCAATTATACTTTGTGGCTGCTTCCGTAGAACTATGGTATATAGGTCAAAGACATGATCACTTGATAAAAAATCCTAATGACATGGCATAAACTGAAAGTCCGACTTGGATTAAAGTAGATGCACAATTGTGTAGTGTTCCTTGGAATTCACTTGATCCTAAGTTGTTAAATTTGTGCGAGTCTTGTAAGACTTTTGCAAAGAGTGGAACAAAGCCAAAACTTGCACACAAATGACATAACTCATTTACAAAGTTGTGTCAGATATTGTTCGTAGACAACAGAATCAACAAGATATTGCAAGTTATTTGGGTAATATAGAATCTTTGAAGGATAAATTTGATTCTCTTGTGCCTTTTACTGATAAAACGGATGATCAAGACACACAAAGAAACAGGTTCTTTAAGATTTTGGCTTTGACTGGGTTGAGGGCAGATCTCACCTTAGTTCGTCACCAAATCCTTTCTAATCCATCTATTCCTACCTTGGAATAAGTATTTTCTAGATTATTGTGTATCAGATCTGCACCACTAGAGGTAAATTCATATGGTGCATCTATCATGGCTTCTCAAACTAACAATTTCCAAGGTCGATACAAAGAAGGAAAATGGAGTTACAATAAACATTGCACCTCATTGTAATAAGGGAAGACATGTAAGAAAGGAACGTCGGGTTCTCCTCTTACATTGGATCCATTGTAATAAGGGAGGACATGTAAGATAGGAATGTCCAATAGCCTCCACGCAATAATGAACGGATTCTTGATTTTGGTACTTCTGACCATATTTCTGGTAACAGAAATACTCTCTCTACTCTTACTACCCCTTCTATCCTCCCTAGTGTTACTTTGGCTAATGGATCAAAGACTATTGTAAAAGGGAGGCATTCATCTCATGGCAAATGTATCTTTCTAATTGATTATGTTGATGATATTGTTATCACAGGTGATGATCACTGAAGGTATTTCCCAACTCAAACAGCACATTTCAAGTCACTTCCAGACAAGGATGCAGGCAAGCTGAAATACTTTCTAGGCATTGAAGTGACACAGTCTAGCAATGGTATTGATATTACACAAAGGAAATACGCCTTGGACGTTTTGGAAGAAGTGATATGTTGAAATGCAAACATGTGGGAAATCCAAGGGATCCAGATACTAAGTTTCTTCCAAGCTTATTCCAGGACAGGGGGCTCTAAAAGTTCCTAGTGGAGTACGAAGACTTGTTGGCAAACTCAACTACCTTACGATCAAATGACAAGACATCCCATTTGTTGTTACTGTAGTTAGCCAATTTCGGCAATCACCTTGTCAAAGTCACTGAAATGCAGTAATTCACATTCTGCAATAAAAAAAAAGCTTTTCGGGACAACATTTCTTTTATGAAGACAATGGACACACCCACATTGTTGGATATTTTGATGCAGATTGGCTCGGATCTCCTCAAGATAGGCGGTCCACTCCAGGTATTGTGTTCTAATTGGAGGAAATCTAATATCTTGTTAAAGTAAAATGCAATATGTCGTGGCTAGATCAAGTGCAGAAGGGGAGTATCAAGCTATGGCATTGGCTACGTGTGAGCTTATATGATTGAGACAACTTTTCAAGAATTGAAAATATGAGAAGTTGGACCGATGAAATTGATTTGTGATAACTAAGATGCACTACATATTGCTTCTAATGTCATGTTTAATGAAAGAAACGAAGCAGATTAAGATAAACTGTCACTTCACTCCAGAGAAGATCGATTCTGGATACATCGACACGAGTTGTCAACTCAATAGCTCATCTCACAAATATGTTCACAAAAATCACTTCAAGAATCCAGAATTGACTATATTGTAGCAAGCTAGAAGCATGTGACTTATACAGGGGAATGCTAAATTCGTATAATTAGATAGTGTAGATATGAGAACATCACCCAATCCCTGTAATTAGGCAATTAAGAGATTGTGTAATATTTTGTTAGTTCCCTTATTTTCATTCTCTAACAAATATTTAATCCCATTAGCTTGAGGGAATAATGAAGACATCAATTCCCAATTCTCTTCTTCTCCTTCTAATTCTCACAAACTTCGGAAACCAAAGTTCAAATCTAAATAGAAACAAAAAAAACAATAGATGATTTCTTCATCTGCCTAAGCATTCATGGATAGAGTGTAACCCTACACTTGTGATGGTATGAGGTAACACATACCGAACGAAATAGTCAACGTATGTGCAAGCTGACTCAAACATCATCATTATCAAAATAATAAAAGAAGGTTCTGATTGTCTAAGCTTTATCTAATTTGAAAGTGTCCGTACCAAGTATCTACATGCTTATCACACCCATTTGACATGTCTATGTCAAGGCGAAAATGAAGCATCCATATAATCCAAACACACCATAAAAGATCCTCCCACAAGTATAGATATCAGGCCAGCTTGCTCACTTTGACTATACAACGGATACCTAGATCCTCCCACAAGTATAAGTATCAGGTGACTACCACAATAGTAGATCAGTCATTTCCTTATATCACATCCAAGCACAAAGCTAGTCATGGTTTTCGAATCAAAACCTTCTAGTAGAAGCTTTGATTTTGACTGAAATAAAGCAACTCTAGCATAAAAGATCCAGACCTAACAGAGAAAGACAGAAGCTTCATTTTCAGGGGCAACAGTGTGCCAAACCAGCAGAAGCGGTTTCTGGACTTCTGTTGTCGCAGGTGAACAGAGCAGTTTGTGTCAAACCATTTTGGTCTGAGCTGTAGAATGGTTGAACCGGCACTGAATGTTTTAGACAGCTGCTTATAGAATGACCAACAGGAAACCTGACCAAGTAATGGTTACATTGATACAACTGGTCTCACCATGTCTCACATAAGAAATGTCCACCATTAGACCCTCATGTAGGTTTTGAACTATAAATAATCAAATGTGAGTCCATTGCTCCCATAACTAGAGACAGCGTATAATTCTTAAAGTTCAAAATACATTGGTAACTTAATGCTGACACATAGAACTTATCAGGATCAAGCACACTAGGATTCTGTCAATAGGATGAGACGAACATAAGGAGTTCACGAAAATAATGTTTAGGCATAATGAGAAAAAGTGGCCTCACATGAATTAGGAGTTTTACCTCATCAACAAAAATTATTACGGGAGCCAGCTTACTGGCAAATGAGAAGAGTGCCTTGGTAAGTTTTTCAGCATCTCCAAACCACTGCAAAAGGAGAAGTTAGGCAAAATATAAAAGTAGTTTAATAAAGTTTAAGAGGAAGCAATCAATCTTTCAGAAAATATAACCTTTAGAAACATCAAACAGAGGCCCCAACACATACCCTTGAGAGGAAGTGGTAGATTGACAACAATAAAAACGCCTTGGTCTCAAACAAGTTTAGGTTGGCTAGATTGACAACATGAATACTTTTATATTTTGTTTTATAGGTAACAAGAATATTTGGTGTAACATGCTTAAAACAGAGTTCCAGTCACAATATACTTTTATATCTTATAAATTACAAACTAAGACTAATTGTGACCGCAAACAATGTTCAAGTTACCACTAAACATTTTTGAAACTGGTAGCTTTCAAGTAACCAATAAACATCCTTTCAGCCTTTTCTGAATAAACTATAGGAAGAAGATGGAGATACTGATGAATCTAGAAAATTTCAACAGGACTCCTTCCATTGTACAATACAAACTAATTTCAGTCAGTCAATTCAAACGGACGAGTATTAGGCCAATATAAGAAAAAAAGTTGCATTATACAGTAGTACTCGCAACTCTGGATTTTCCTCCAAGATAAGTCTCTAACTAATAATGGCATTACTATGATAACATAAGCAAGTAAAAACAATTGGTTGACTCTTAAGTCAACAACCAACCACCTCCTCCACATCCCCATTCCCCATAGAGAACTTCAAATAGGTAGGTGAACCCAAAAAATGGCTAAACAGACATACATCGGTAATCTAAGTTGCTTGGACTCTTCACTTTCGGTGCCGACAAATTGCTTGGACTCTTCACTTTCGGTGCCGCACCCATGTTGATACGACGTGGGTGTGGGTGTGGGTGTGGGTGTAGGTGTGGGATCCGTACTCGATCTGGTCAATTGGTTTTGGATAGTTTGACCAAATTCGAGAGAGAAATTCTGGAACTAGTAGGGACAGGTAAATTCTCTTATCACTTATAGATTTCATCAGAGTTCCTTCACTTGGTTCCTCACTAGGGTGTATACCCCCAATACAAGAAGTGAGAAACTAGAGTGTTGGGAGAAAATAGCAGCTGTTAAGGAGTTGTGTGGGGGCCCATGGTTAGCTTGAAGAGACTTCAACGCAGTGAGATTCATGGCAGAGAGAATGGGTTCCACCAGGATCACAAATACCATGACAGATTTTTCCAGATGGACTGAAGATATGGAACTCCATGACCTCCATGAAATGGAAGAAAGTTCACTTGGAATAGAGGAGTCAATCATAGAAGTGCGGCAAGGTTGGACAGATTCTTGATTTCAACGGAATGGAAGGAGTCTTTTAGAAATATCAGGCAGAAGATACTCCAAAGAGTAATATCTGACCATAGACCTTTACTTCTGGAATATTGGAGCCAGGTAAAGATAAGCTCAAGCTTTAAATTTGAAAATTGGTGGCTTAAGGTGGAAGGATTCTCAGAACTAATCAGAGGGTGGTGAAATGATACGGTGGTAGTTGGCTGTCCTAATTATAAACTTAGTGTCAAATTGAGAAACTTGAAACAGAAACTCAAAAGTTTGGAGCAAAGCTACTTTTGGGGAACAGGTGAGCAGGAATAATAGCCTACTAAATGAGTTGACTGAACTGGATCTGATTCAAGATAATAGAATTCTGACTGAGAATGAAATGATGATCAGAGCTATGTAGTTGTGGAACTAGAGGAACTGGCCAAAAATGAAGAAGCAAGATGAAGGCAAAAATCCAGAGTCCTTTGGCTGAAACAAGGGGACAATAACATCAAATTTTTCCAGAGAATGGCATCAGATCATATAAGATACAACACCATTGATAGACTGGTGGTCCAAGGGGAGCAAATTCAAGATCCAGATAGTATAAAGGTCGCTATGATAGAGTTCTATAGCAGACTCTACTCAGAATCAGAAACATGGAGATCATCTTTTGAGATGCAAGGCTGTCCTAGAATTACACCGGAGGAACAGGAGTGGTTACAGAGACCTTTTACTAAAACTGAGGTGCTTAATATCATTTAAGCAATGTGATGGTGACAAAGCACCTGAACCTGATTGTTTTATCATGCAATTCTTCAAGGAGTGCTGGAGCAGTTGGACAGATGACTTAATACAAACAATTCAGAACTTCCATTCGAATAAAATATTTGAGAAATCTTTTAATGCTACTCTTATTGCATTTATACCAAAGAAGCCAGGAGCAAAAGAGCTAAAGGATTTCAGACCTATCAGTCTGATAGGTGGACTGTATAAAGCAATCTCGAAACTGATCACGGAGAGAATGAAAACAGTTATGGGGAAGCTTATTGATGAGCACCAGAAGGCCTTCTTGAAGGGTAAGCAGATTACAGATGCAGCTCGTTTGGCTAATGAGTTGGAAGACTCTAGGGAGAGACAGAAGACCCCTGGAATACAGTGCAAGCTGGACATTGGAAAGGCCTGTGACCATGTCAATTGGTCTTTTTTACTAAAATTCCTAGAAGATATGGGGTTTGATACCAAATGGATTGGTTAGATAAGATTTGGCATCTCTAATGTTGAATTCTCCCTCATTATTAATGGTGGCACCGAAGGATATTTTCAATCACAAAGGGTGCTTAGACAAGGTGATCCCATGTCAGCATTCTTATTTATTCTAGCTTTGGAAAGTTTAAGTCACATGCTCAGAATAGCCAAAGGAAATAGGAGGATCAGAGATTTCTGTTCACAGCAAATAGGGGCAGTGCTGTGGAAACCAATTACCTTTTTTAATGCAGATGACTCACTTGTATTTTGTGATGCAGAATTAGACCAAAATAGACATGTAAGAGCCATCTTAACAATTTTCAAGGCATTTTTGGGTTACATGTCAACTGGCGCAAGATCTTTATCTCCCATGTTAACCAAGTGAAATAATTTAGAAATCTTGGCTAAGACTCTATCAGATAGCATCACTTCCTATCAAATGCCTTGGGATGCCATTGGGTGCAAAGAATAAAGAGCTTGAAATATGGAGTGAAGTACTGGAAAAGTGTGACAAGAAACTAGCAAGGTGGAAGAGCCAATACTAATCACTGGGGGGTAGGTTGACCCTTATCAAATCTGTGATGGATGCTCTCCCTACCTACAAGATGAGCTTGTTTCCAATAATCAAAAGCATTGAGAAGAAGATTAATAGAATAAGGAGGTCCTTCCTATGGCAAGGAAATAAGGAGAAAAGAGTTATGATCTGGTCAAGTGGGATTTACTGACACTAAATAGAAACCAACGGGGCTTGGGCATTAAACATCTCAGTACACAAACTGAAAGTTTACTTCAAAAGTGGTTTTGGAGGTTTTGCACAGACGTTATGGCACTGTGGACAAGGTTTATTGAAGATAAATATGGTTTGCAAAGCCAGTGGGCTACTGAGAAGGTCATGAGCACCTTTGGATGAAACATCTGGAAGACCATCAGGAGGTTGTGGCATTAGTTTTACAACAACATTTCCTTCCAAGTGGGTAATGGAGTGAGTTCTAGAGTGAGCATTGGGTGGGGGAAGATAACTTGAGAAGTCCTTTCCCCCATCTTTACACTTAGAGCTCACAAAGTTATGCCTCAGTCTCACAAGTGTGGAGTACCCAGGGTTGGAATTTGATCTTTAGAAGAGCACTAATGATTGGGAAGTGACAGAGATAGCCAGATCTCTCCAGCTTTTGACCTACCACTAATGCAGACAAGCCTATCTGGTGGTCACTGCACAACAAAGGGGTCTTCACAGTGAAGTCTTGTTACTCTTGTTACTGGTGGAGGAACAATAGTCAAGTCAACACAGAAGTATGGCCCTAGAAGCTAAATTGGAAGCTACGTTGCTCGAACTCTTAAGAAATGTCGACGGGTGCGTGTAGGATCCTCCAAAAATAGTGTATTTTTGAAGGATCCGACACGGGTGCTGCAACATTTTTGGAGAGTCCGAGCAACTTAGATTGGAAGGTTAAAATCCCATTAAAGGTAGCTGGTTTTAATTGGTTAGTGGTAAGACAAGCTTGCCTAACACATGAAGTGTTACAAGGAAGAGGTTTCCAGATTTGTTCACTGTGTGATATGGCAATCAAGAAGCAGAGGTAAATAACCGCCTATTTATTCATTGCAAAGCAGCTACAAATATGTGGAACATGTTCCTCTATATCTTAGGAGTCAGTTGGGTAACGCCTAAATCTACTATGATTTTACTCAACTGTTGGAAAGGTATTGGAAGCAGAGGAGCCGATGAAGACCGCGGAGATCCATCCTAGTTTGTGTCTGGGGGACATTGTCGAAGGAGAGAAATTCAAGATTTGAAGGCAAAGAGACCAACAACCAGAAGATTAGACTCCAATGCCTTAGTTTACTTTACTTTTCGGGTAAACAGGACATGGTAGGGAATACAGTAGACATAGTTGACTTCATAGGTAACTTGTAAAGTCTTGTTTGTTGAATAGTCCTCACAGAGGACAGTGCACACACCATGTGTGGATTGTAAAATGCTACTCATTATATTTAGTTGATGAGTTTTTTGTGAATACAAAGTTACCTTTACTCAAAAAAAAAATATATATTTGTGTGGTCGTAAATCATTTCATCAGGGGTAAAAGAGAATTTTTTTTTTTGAAACAAGTAATGTTGGATTCCTAAGTGCTAGGGACCTTCAAAAGAGGAACAAAAAAAAAGAGAACTGAGGAAGAAACTACTTATAGAGAGTTTAACAGATCTACAAGATCTAATTCCTCTATATTTGTCTCTTGACACCAAAATAAGAAAGATACAATATAATTCCATTTACTCTAGGAATGGAATTGGACTTATCTTCAAAACATCAGCTATTTTTCTCCACACAGTCAACTAGATGCAATGTGGAATGATTTTTCACCATCTCTTCTGGCTCTTGCTTCCACCTCTTTCTAATCCAGCAGATCGGTAGTGTGCTCAGGCATGGTCCATTTTGTGCCTATGGGAGTAAGAAATAAACTCCATAACTATTTGTCTCATCTGTATACTATAATTCTCCTCTTTTTCTTCAAAACTTCTTGTGTCAAACAAGCTTTACTCACAACCATCCATGTGAAGCATTTTACTTTTGTTGGTCCGATGTTTTTCCCTACATTTTTTCATAAACCTTGTTGTCTTCTGTTTTGTTGTGTATTAATTGTGTCATACATTCTTTTAACAAAGAAATTCCCATCCTTATTGTCCTTCCATCTCATAGAGTCTGAAACTAAAGTAGTTCCTGTGAAGTCCTACATTTCATGGAGTAGGTTGGCCACTTTGTCCACTCCCCAATTATTCAAGAGTATTTTAAAAGATAGATCTTATTCCTGTTCAGTCCAACACTCTTTGACAGTTGCTTCAGGGTTGTTTCAGATGGTGAACACATCCAGGAAAATATCTTTCAGAGGTATCTGATTGTTCCATGCATCTCCCCAAAACTTTGTTTTTCTCCCATCTCCCACTTCAATTACCATGTTTCTTTTATCACTGGCTAGAGATCTCTGATTGTTCTCCATCTCCCAACCCCATAAGGTAAAGAGTTGTCATTACTGCACCAAGGATTGTTCTCACTGTATTTGCACTTAGTTACATCCTTCCATAGAACCTGCTTTTCATCATTATATCTCCAAAGCCATCTCATCAGAAGGCTATCATACTGTTTATTTAGGTTTCTAATGCCCAAACCTCCTAAGTATCTATCGTTCAATGTAGTATCCCATTTCACCAAGTTGTATTCATTGTTCTCCTTACAACCATGCCCAAGGAAATTCCTTCTAAGTTGTCCAGTTTCTTGAAAACCTTCCAAGGAAGGGGGAATAGAGACAAAACACAAGTAGGTAGAGAATCAAGGACTGATTTTATAAGAGTAAGTCTTCCTCCTTGTGATAAGTATTGGGTCTTCCACCTTTTCGATCTTTTTCCTGCCTTCTCTGTAATGCCATCCCATATCACTATCTCTTTATGTTGGTAGCCAGGTGGTATGACCAAGTAAGCTACAGGCAGATGTTTCACTTTGCATCCTACTATATCTACCAAACTCTGGATGTTTAGCACCTCCCTAATTGGGAAAAGATTGCTCTTTCCCCAATTTACTTTCAGGCCAGAAGTGGATTCAAAGAACAGAAGTAACAATCTAATATGGCTTATCTGTTCCTTGGTAGGTTCACAAAAAATCAAGCTATCATCTGCATAAAGTAAATGACATATTTCTTTGTATTGGCCTCTAACACACACTATTTGAAAGCCATTGATCCTTTTGTCTTGATTGCTCTCCTCATCATATTATCAAATCCTTCTATTGCCGGAACAAAAAGAAAGGGGAATGGGGGATCTCCCTGTTTAAGACCTCTACCGGATGAACCAATTTTCAACTGTAGCGATGCAAAAATTGATCCAGCCCAACTATTTTTCTCCAAACACCATTTGTTTGAGTACAACAACATACCCAATGAAATCCCATAAGTGGGGTATGGACCATTTGTCATAGTATGTGCAGCAAAAAATTTCAATTAACACGGTCATAAGCCTTTTCAATGTCTAGCTTACACATGACATTTGGATAATGTCCTTTTATTCTGGAATCTACACACTCACTGCAATGAGGACAGCATCCATAATCTGCCCCCCCTTTTATGAATGTCATTTGATGCTTGTTAACTAACCTATCCACCACCATTTTCAGCCTTCCCGTCAATAGCTTTGCTAGGGGTGGCAATTAGCCAAGTTGGGTCAAATTTGGGCGGGTCATAAAGGGTCAAGACAATTAACGGGTCAAGAACCAAATCCAACCCAAATTTGCTTGGGTCTAAATGGATTGGGTCAAAACAGGTTAGGTAATGGGTTATAGAACAGGTCAAGACCCAACGCAACCCAATTTTCACTACGTTTTACTTATTTTATTTTATTTTTATAATATTATTTTTGATAACAAGTTCTTTTATAATATATTAGTACTTAATAAAAATATATTCTTCTTAATGAGGGCTATATATAACATATTAAATTAAAAAAATATATTTTTAAAAAATATTTTGACAAAATTTATCTCGAGTCAATTTGGGTTGCATATCAACCTAATTTTTAATGGGTTGAAATAGGTTGAGCTAATAAATGGGCAAGTTAAACAAGTTGGGAGGGTTAGGTAGGTTGGGTTTGATTTTGCCACCCCTAAACTTTGCTATCACCTTGTCAATGCCAGTGATCAGACTATTGGTCTAAAATCCTTTAGCTCCGATGCCCCTGCTTTCTTAGGAATGAGAGCCACATAATTATGTGTTTATTTGCATTGGATTGTGGAAATGAGATGATAGAGTGGCATTGATAATTGGGACTGAGGTTTCTACCCGTAGAGGTTATTGAGAGAGAGATTGATATTTGGGACCGAGGTATCTACCGATCGTGATATTGCCGAGGTAATATTCCGGCGGTCGAGGTCATTTCCGACGTGTGATATTTATCGAGGTCATATCTGGTTGCCGAGGTCATATTTCGGCGTGTGATATTAACGAGGTCATTTTCGACGGATACATGGTCTAAGTGAGACCCCATGGGTTCTGGCCTGAGTTGATCAGCGAATATGTATCGGAGGGCAGACATGCATCACAATTATCTGACATTGCATTTGCATCATATTGCACTTCACTCATTGTGACATTGTAAATGGATTCTTGAGTTTTCTTGTTTATGCCAATAAATTATGGATACATACTCCTTGTTGACCTTGCTTCTTTCAGATTGTGATACTGATTGAGTTGTACAAATGAGTATGTATATGCCTGTATATGCATATATTATATCTGTTATGTGTGTTGGGTTTTCCTATGTGCAGGTTTGTAGTTTCGGAGGTATGTGGTTGGGATGGAAGGAGTACTTGTGTTCTTCATTGATTTACTTCGGTTTAGATTACATTTGTTGGGTACCATATTGTTGGATACTCACCCTTGCTTCTACACTTGTGTAAGTATTGAGCCCAATACCTCTTGATCTTTTCACACTCTATTGGTCCGAGCTTTGAGACAATCTGAAAGTACTTGTGTTCTTCATTGCTTTAATTAGGGATTACATTTGTTGGGTACCTTGGATACTCACCCTTGCTTCTACACTTGTGTAAGTATTGAGCCCAATACCTCCTGATCTTTTCATACACTATTGGTCCGAGCTTTGAGACAGTCTGAAAGATAACAGCTAGTTCTTTTCGATGGACCTTCAGACTTCTATTTACCTTTTGTTTTTGTTCTATTTGAGAAGCAAAGACATTGAGACTTGTACTCATTTCTTTGAATTCTGTTGTAGTAAAGGCTTGTATATGTGACACCAGTTGTAGTAAAGGTTTGTACAGGTTTGTACATGTGACACCAGTTCTGGGATAGTTATAAACTGGGATATTCATGTCTTATGCTTGTTCTTTCCTTTTTAGATTGTAATATCATTTTAGCTTTCTTTTATTACTATTGTTTACGCTGACTTGCCTCGTTGGGTTAAAGGCAAGTGCCATCATACCCAATTTCTGGTCGTGACAGTAAGTGGCTAACGACTCACACCAAACTGGCATAGAGTAAATTAAACCACCATTGGCGATTTCTATAGAGTCGGAATATCCTCCCCCCTCGCACTTTGATTCTTGCCCATCTTAAAGGGTGCCACATAAAATGGGACAAAGCGAGTATCTTTTAAGCACTTTTAGAGTGTTTGGATGAATTAAAAAGAGCTTATAAGCACTTCATTTTAAGCTAAATGATTAAAAAAACTAAAAGAAGCCAAAAATTAAAATTTCTAACTTATGGCTTTTGGCTAATAAGTCAAAAAGCAAAAGTCAATCCAAACAATATTTTCTGATGATGATGATTGATAACAAAGTCAGAAGACGATATAAAAACTAATGATGCTTTTGACCCATTTTGGATGGAGTTTCGTTGGTTGAAGTTAGTAAGAAACGAAACTCATTTTTTTGGATTTGTTTGTACATAATTTTGTATAACAGAATAAATATGAGAATAAACACCTCTTAATACACTATTATACAATTTTATACCAGACTGATACATTATTTGCAATAAGGGGTCGTTTGGTACAAAAATGAATAACGCAAGGATCAGTAATGCAGGGATTAATAATGCATGGATTATTTTTTATCAAGTATTTGGTACATTGCTTCCTATCTAATCTTGTGCTTAGTTTAAAACTCTACAAAAAGCTTCTTTCCAATTATACCCTTGAATTATTACGAAATTTTCTATATATTTCATGTAAT
>JBCEWC010003265.1:8380-30940 GCA_038996855.1 Solanum aculeatissimum
CACACCCTGGGTTCCTCCCCCCCCCCCCCCCCCCCCCCAAATCATTTTTTCTTTATCTATTATCTAATAATCATATTTTATCATTTACTTTAACTTTTGTAATGTTTTACCATTGTACTTCATTTTTTAAAATAAGTTTATCTTTAAAATTATTGATATGTAACATTATCTAAATAGTATATTGATCAAATAATACGATACACTATAATACGATATAATGATATAATATGATATTTTTAGTATTCACTCCCTTTCAAGATCAGTCACAGTCTTCCAAACTAAATAAAAAATGTGAATGAATCCCTCAGTTAATCCGTATATATAAAAAATACTAGCCGCAGTTAAAAATTAAATACTATACTATAATATAATATAGAGAGAAGTACTAAAAATACCTTTAAACTTGACACGAATTATTAGTTTCATCCCTAAACTATTGATAGGCTTAAAAACACTCCTCAACTTAGCGAACTAAGATTAAATACATCCTCAAACTTGGCACAAATTATTAGTTTCGTCCTTAAACTATTGATAGGCTTAAAAACACCCTTCAACTTAGCAAACTAAGCTTAGATACACCCCTCCCATACCACATGGTATAACAAGTGAGTACAATTTATATAAAGCGCGTGAAAGGTTAAAAAAAGACTACATCAACCTTAATTTTCTCTTTTTTCACTTCAATTTTTAATAACCAACTACTAGAATGTCCTTCTTCTTCCCATTTAACCTTTCCTCCATTAATGGTGACCTCAAAGTAAGATCTATTTTTTTCATTCTCATTTTTAATTGCTTGATTCTCTTTTTTTTCCTGTTATGTTTATGATTATTTTATTGTCAATGTAACCTTTTGGCAACATTAAAAATTTCATGGTTGCATGACAATCTCATAAGAAGATTTTGAGATTGTAAAAATATGGCAGCAAATAAAGCTCTACAAAATTTCATATCAAAATTGAATAAGTTACATAAACATGAAGTTGATGGGTATTTTTAAGTCTATCAATAGTTTAGGGATAAAACTAATAATTTGTGTCAAGTTCGAGGGTGTATTTAAGCTTAGTTCGTCAAGTTGAGGAGTGTTTTTAAGCCTATCAATAGTTTAGGGACGAAACTAATAATTCGTGTCAAGTTCGAGGGTGTATTTAAGCTTAGTTCGTCAAGTTGAGGGTGTTTTTAAGCCTATTAATAGTTTAAGAACGAAACTAATAATTCGTGCCAAGTTCGAGGGTATTTTTAGTACTTCTTTCTATAATATCGTATAATATAGGAAAAAGACATAAATTCCTTCTTCAACGTGTCTCGAAAACTCAGTTACACACTTAAACTATCATAACGGCATAACACCTTTACTATTGAAAAGTGAATTTTTTTACACCCTAAAACTAACGTGGCAATTTTTTTTAAAAAAATAATTGAATATGCGCGTTAGAAAAAGTAAAACGTCAGAAAAAGTAAAGTTAAAAAAAATAAAAATCAACTCCTTCCCTTCTTCTTCTTCAAACCTCACCCATTATCCTCCTCTTCTTCACACCTTACCCATTATCCTCTTCTTCTTCATTCTTTTTTTAATTATTGTTTATTTTTCATCAAAATATGTTGCATTACTCAGTTTTTCACTCTTTGTTTTGCCGCCGACCCATTAGCTAATTTACCCTCTCTTTTTTCTGCTATGCAACAAAGAGTTTTACAAAGGAATCATTTTCCTCATCTTCAGAAGGTTCCTAATTTCAGCAAATCAATTATTTTTTTTTATTTTAAATCTTAGATTGTTGGATTTCAATTTGTGAATTGGATTTTTTAAGTTTGAGTTTGGTTCAAATGTGGGGATTTTCGAAGATGTTCCTAATTTTAATGTTTAGGATTCAAGATAGATGTTAAATTCAATTTTTTTGATAAAATTGAATAGATTAAAAAAAATAAGAAAAAGAAGTTTGTTTTGGTGTTTGTCGTTGGTGACTAATTTGGATGTTTTAGGCGACTGTTTTGTGGTAGTTTAGGCTACTGTTTGGTGGCTATTTAGGTGATTGTTTGATGGTTGTATGATGACTATTAGTTCGTCTGAAAAGAAGAGAGAATGTATTATGGAGGTGGATTTATGCTGGTGATGGATTGGTTGTTCTTCTCCAGAGAGTTTTTCAGGTGAGATTAAAGATGAAGTGGGTGGGATTAAGTGATGAAGAAGATATGATTATTAGAGAATTTTAATAATTAATTAGTATAAAAATATAGTTAACAAAGGAAAAATTAATTAATAGAAAGAAAAAAAATAACAAGTTGTAATTTCTAACATGGTGATGATGTAGGTTGATGTGGTAGCGAGTGTAATACACCACACACTATAGAGTGGTATTACATGTCTTGGGGTTGCATTAAATTCACTTTTAAGTAGTAAAGGTGTGTAATAAGTTGTTTTGATAGTTAGTGTGTAACTGACTTTTTGAAATAAATTCGAAGGGAAATTTATGTCTTTTCGCTATAATATAATATACATATGATATATTATAACCATAATACGCGACAACCATCCAAACATGGACTAGTATTGCCTCATCTATCTAGAAACTAGAAATTCTATTTTAGACTAGAGAATAGTAAAATAGTACAAACATGAAAGCACATGGTATAACACAAGTATAAAACACAAAAAAGCCCAATGGCGAAAAGAAATTTTATTACCTAACAATATATATCAAAATAGGATTAAATCATTTTTATGACAAGACAAAAAAACAAAAAATATAAAGAAAAATTGCATTTATTTTCAATTTAATAGCCCTTTCAAGTTTTCCCCTAACCCTCTCCTTCCCAATCTTGTACACACACGGCACTATAATCTATATCTGCCCTAATATATGCACAAACATTTACCATAACCAGAGTCTCTATTTGTTTTGCCCTAGTCTTTCTTGAAGCCCTCTCTCTGTTCCTTCGCTGTTGTCTCTTTCGCCTTCTTCGTCTCTCACTGCGCTTACATATTGAGGAAAAGGATTTCCACCTATTATCGATAATTTGGTACTCAGCCTGTCCCTCGGGGCCAAAATCGTTATATATATTTATATATATATAGGGAAGTTTTGGTTTGGCGTTATTTAGAGCGGTTAGGGTTTTGTTGGGGATCTTATTGCCTTGTTAATCGCTTGCTAGGTTTGTCTTTTTTTTCGTCATCGTAACAATCAGTCTGTTTATGTTCTATTTTGTTATGTGAGGGTGATTTTTTTTTGGGCAATATCTTGTTTTGTAATCTAGAAACCCTAAATTTTGTGGGGGAAGTTTTTACGGGTCTAGGGTTTGTGGATTTGTGAATTTTACTCACAATTGGCAGGGTGGGTCGGTGAGTTTAGGTTTTGTTTGGTTGATTACTCGTTGAAATCTTGTTGGGTAACGGAAAAAAGGGTATTTCTTCTGTAACTGCTCTCGAAGTAATAATGATAGTCTGATTATTGCTACAATTGTTTCGTCTTCCATCTTTTTTTGGGGAAAGAGATGGAGTAACGGAAGACTTTTGATTCATAGGTATAGGTATTAACTGTTGGAAAAACCTCTATTTTTGCTGGTGGTATTTAGTTGGCTTCAAATTTGTGAAGCCAAATAAAGAGGAAAGGAAGGTGCATGGTTGATTTTTGCAGAGAAGCCTTGCTTTGGACTAAAATCTGTGAAGCAAGTTGAATTTCTTTTGGGAAACTTTTAGATAAGAGTAATGTGGTTGGTTATTGCAAATATTTGGAGAGACAGGTAAAAAGCTGGACATATTGGGTCAGATAGGAAAAGTAGGTTGAATAGAAGTCTTCTTGTAGAGTAAGCTGATCATGTTCTGCTCCAATGGAAAGGAGTGAACCAGCATTAGTTCCAGAATGGTTGAGAAGTACTGGAAGTGTTACTGGGGGTGGCTCTTCAGGTCCCCACTTTGCATCCTCTTCTTTGCATTCAGGTATTCACTGTCCTCTGCTTGAATTCCTTTCAGTCATATTCATTTTAAGCACGCGATTAAGTGAAGCGTGATGGATATTGAGGATTTATATAGCAACTTAACTAGTGGTTGAGGGGTTGTGGTTAATTTTTGTTCTTAAAACTTTAACTATGACGATATTGTACTTTTGTTTTTCTTTGCTGCAGATGTTACTTTATCCACACTGTCTTCTCGCAATAGATCTCCTAGGAGTGTTAGTGACAAAGATAGCCCGCGTTCTGTGTTTTTGGATCGCAGTTCATCATCAAATTCTAGGCGTAGCTCTAGTGGTACTAGTTCAAAGCATCCATACAGTAGTTTTAATAGAAATCATCGTGATAAAAATCGAGAAAGAGAGAAAGAAAGACCAGGTACTGTTGATCTATGGGATCATGATGCATCTGATCCTCTGGGGAACATCTTAGCTGGTAGAGTTGATAAGAACAGCTTGAGGCGCTCTCAGTCGCTGGTTTCCAGGAAACCTGGTGAGTTCTTGCCCCGCAGGAATGAGGACTCGAAAGGTGGTGTTAGTAGCACCCATAATAGTGGCAATGGTATTCATTCTGGGGGAAGTGGTAGTTTTAATGGTAATCAGAAGGCGGCATTTGAGAAAGATTTTCCTTCTCTTGGGATTGAAGAGAGGCAGGTAACCAGAGTTTTATCACCTGGTTTGAGCTCAGCAGTCCAAAGTTTACCAATTGGGAACTCGGCTTTGCTTGGTGCTGATAAATGGACCTCAGCATTGGCAGAGGTGCCTCCTATAATTGGTAGCATTGGTATGGGGAGCTCAGCTCCTCAACAAAGTGTTGCTGTAGCTCCAACACCTAGCGCTTCAAGTGGGATGGCTAGTCTTAACATGGCTGAAGCATTGTCACAAGCACCGCCGCGCGCTCGTGCCACCACTCAGGTAATTTTCTTTTTTATTGCTAGTTACTACTTAATTCTGATAATTTTGGAGAGATGTTAATCTATGTGCATTTTGCATGCCTGTAGATCCCTGATAAGACACAGAGGCTTGAGGAATTAGCTATAAAGCAATCCAGACAGTTGATACCTGTGGTATCTTCAATGCCTAAAGTTTCGGTATGTTAAATCATGCTATATGCACATATTTAAAGGCACCTTTTTGATTCATTTCAGAGTGCTATTGTTTTTTTCCTTGGGACATATGGGTCATCATTTATTGGTTTATTTTTATGTAGCAAAGCAATAGAAGTTAATTGGAGGAGTACATTCATAGTACAATTGAGAATTCTCTAGTCATTTCTGGTTTTATCCCTTTGCAACTGTGTTATGGATTGGATGATAATAATCTGTTGTAGTAGATTAGGTTATTAGTCGATATTACGAAACAAGAAGCTTAACAAATGATTTTGATAGCCATGTCTCTGTTGTCTAGGTTATTAGTTGATATTATGAAACACGCTAGTTTAAGAAATGATTATGGTAGCCGGGTTTTGTTGGTTTCATGTGTGAATAGAAGTGTAACTAACTTGTGCTGGTTATTGATCTTTGATGAGTCCCAGGGGATTATGAACCCCTCTATTAATGCAAGTATCGTTAGTGCTGGGTCATGGGGTGGTGGTCATCCATTGTTGACATATCCTGTTTCCATGTTCTGAATTTTATTAACCCATGCTTGTATAACAAGTTTGAAAGTCAGTTGGCTATATAGCTATCCATAGGCTTTTTGCTAAATTTAAGGAACTTTAGGCTATTCAAGATTTCCTCAAAAGATAATATACATGAGCTTATTTTCAGCACACAAGCTTTAAATGATTGCAGGGTGTGACTGCACCTGAATAAATAAACATAAAATGTGATAATTTCATTTTACAAGATGAATCATCATTATGCTGTGTTTATAAATTGTTGTACATATTCACGAATCATTGGATGTGTGTTTGTATTAACTTTAATTCCGTCCTTCCCACTTCTGGATTCTATTGAATCTCACAAACAATGTTGATCTTTATGATCTTGATAATTCACTAATCATTGGGGTCATTTGTCTTGCTTTGTAGACCTTGTCTGTCTTTAATTTTTCTTTGAGGTATTTTAAATACTTGATACAAGTAAGTCAACTTTGATGATGTTAGTACTTCTGCATTGCCTTTAATGTTTTCCAATCCACATGTTGTAGGCTGGGTTATTGAGTAGAATCATGTAGGATCACCTTTTTTCTTACCTGCTGATGTGCTTGTACATATACATGATATACTGGTGAAGCTAGAGACATATAGCTTATTCTAAAGAAAAAACGTCAATTAAATGATGAGCTGCAGGAATCCAAATCACTGAAAGGATAATTGCAAGCGGAACTTCTGAGGTAGTGATTAACTGGATAATGCTGCTAATTCATCTTGGGACAACCAGTGTCTTGTAATTAATGATTATGAATTGTGTGTAATGAAATTGGGAAGTTGCATGTAAAATTGTCCTGGGGTTTTATTTTTCCCTAATGTAATGTTATTGCCTTGTGGTTGATCACATTTATTGATTGGTGAATTATTTAGTCTCTTTGGGTAGTTCTTTTGAAAGATTGAAGTACTAGAACTTAAATGGTTATTTGATTATGTTTGACTATTTATGTGAGATTATCCTATCCCCCTCTTTCCACTGGGTATGTTGTTGTTGTTTATCCTATCCCTCTTGCCCTCACTCTCCCAGGGAGTGTGTAATCGTGAATATGTTAAACTTTATGTGAGATTATCCTATCCCTCTTGCCTTCGCTCTCCCAGGGAGTGGGTAATCATGAATATGTTAAACTTGTTTAGGAGCTTGTGACATGAGTGTTTCTTTTGTTGGAGCTCTTTTCCTAGTTCTATTTTCACAGAAAAAACAATACTAGAGGATAGACAGAAAGGAACCACTTCTTCAGCTAACTACTTTTTTACCTATATTATGCCTACCCTCCTCTAAAGCTTAACACACTAAAACATACTTAAGGGCATTATACCTGATGACATTTCTTTGTGCCTTTCCCTTGGCCAATGGTTTTGTATTTCCTTCTGTTCGTTTGTTTTCCACAACCTGTTTGTTTTTTTGCTGGCTTTCAAGGAACCAAATTATTGACCTACATTGTAGCCTTTTTTATTTCCTGAGCACACACTGCATCTTAGCTTCTAGGTTTCCTCATGTAGAAAAGAGGAAGCAGGATGTCTACTTAAAATGAGACGCTGAGATCATCTCACGTATTAATTGTGTTTAGAAAGCTAGTTATTTTCAATTTTAGTTGTATTATCCTCTTGTATTTTGTGTATAGACTTTATATATGCTGGGTTGTGCTTGATGGATGGTTGATATCCATATTAATGGAAAACAATTGTTTCCAGGTATCCAGTTCTGCTGATAAATCAAAGCAACCAAAATCCTCCACAGCTAGGACAAATGAGATGGTTGGAATAGCCAAGAGTATGCAACAACCTTTTTCCGCTCAACTTGCTAATCAGCCCCGTAGTGGACAAGTCAGAGCGGAAGCTCCAGCTACCTCTCATGGCAAAACTCTTCTGGTTCTGAAGTCAGGACGGGAAAATGGTGTCACCTCACTGTCAAAAGAAGCATCGAGTCCAGCTAACAGCACTGGCAGTAGAATAGCTAATTGCCCTCCTGCAGTGGCTCCTTCAGCTCCTGCTGTGACTAGTCCAACTTCAAGGGTAACTTCCCTTGAAACCAAGGCTGGCGCATTGTCACTGAAGCCACGATCTACTGCAGAGAAGAGATCTTCCCTGTCTCAAGCCCAAAGCAGGAGTGATTTTTTCAATCTAATGAGGAAGAAGACTTCAAATTCTTCTACTGTCCTTCCAGACTCTGGTATGGCTTCATCTAACAGTAGGGAGCAGTCTTGTCTTAAAACTAAAGATGAGGATAGTTCCTCAAGTCCGTGTGTTTCTGAAAATGGAAGTGAGAGAACCAGCAATGGAGACCCTCATGAATCTCAAGACCATGTTCAAAGACATAATGATGTCGAGGAGAACAACTCACCCATAAATGGATCGGTATATCCAGATGAAAAAGAGGCTGCTTTCCTACGTTCTCTTGGTTGGGATGAAAATGCTGTGGAAGAGGAAGGCCTGACAGAGGAAGAAATTAATGCTTTTTATCAGGAGGTAACTATAATTCCTGTTTTTGTATGTTATTGATAAGAGATATCACTTCCATTTTAGTCTTGTTAAAAGATATTCCATGATTAAGTTTGAAGCCTGCGAGTATGATACTAGTGAGGTTTCTTGGAGGATATTCATGGCGTACTGTACCTTAACATGACCCATAGAAAGTTGTCTATAGTTCTTAATATGACATCCGTTTGTTATGTCTACATCTGAAATTGGACTTGCTTTGTTTGACTTAAATTTTGAGCAGTGATAAAGAGTACCCTTTTGGGGGGGGGGGGGGAGGGGTCAATTTAAGTCAAAATTTACATTTAAAAAACGTTCTTTTTTCCCCTGACACTATGTTTGACTAATTTTGTAATGCAATTGCAGTACATGAAACTGAAGCCATCCTTGAAGGTTTACAAAGGTGTCCAGCCAAAGTGTTTGATGCTGCCCGAGTTGCACTTTGCTACTAATCCTGGAACTGCCTCTTCCAATTCTACGTCATCTGAATCTGATGCTTGAATATAGTGATTTCTCATGTTATATGGGATGCATACAGTTTGGTTTGTCAAGAGATACATGGCTTCTTTTTTATGGTCTCTTTTTGTTTTGGAGGATCTCTGATGTAGCTGTTCACAAGTTGGAGGGTGGCTTTTGGAATTTTGAAAGTGCAGAGGAGAAATAAGTTAGTCTGCTGCTGTCCTGCTGGCTCAAAAGAAAGCTAAGGTAGCGTTTTATAAGTAGAAGTTAGGAAAATCTTAGTCTGCAGTGGATGATGCTGGGCAAATTGCTTCTTTTTGGAAATTTTTTTGTGCTTTTCCTTTCCAGTGATCAATTGAAAAGGAAAGAGAAGGTTTTACGTTGTTTTGGTCAATTTTACGGGGAAGAAGGAAAATTGCAAAGTTCATTATAGATTTTTCTTTTCAGCCAAAATCTCATAATCGCATAGCTCATGTTGATATCATCCTTATCTATTATTATATTTTCTTTTCTTGTTGGCTATGTTTTTTATTTTAACCTTGTTAATATTTTCAATTGCAATGGTGCTCAGTTTAAATATTAGTGACCGGGGTAGGAAGATGCCTTTTGGGGGGATTTACTGCGTGCATCATTTCTGTGTTGCTCTGACTGGTAGCTCTGTTATTGGAGCATGTATTTTTCCCTTCCTTAGGAGAGGGTTTCCTCTGAGTTGTAGTAGGTTCAACATGGCTTTGTTGAATCAGTACAAGCCAAAGTTCAGCAGGTAATGAATGGTGTTGATTCTCTTGTTGAAGTATTTAATTTGCAGTAGTAAAGAAAAGGTAGGTGAATTGGACTCACATTTTAACCTTTAAATTGCCTCTTTTACCTTTCAAATTTAGACTCGGAACTTTCAGCGTCCAAATGTTCTCTCGGATGGACGATTGGCACCTCAATTGAGTGAAGGTATATTTGCCTCATGAGCTTCAATAATTTTGACATTAGTACTAGCGTCCTCTTAGTTCTTGATATCTCCAGGTAGTCTGGATCAAAATTTGGGCCTATATTCCCAGAGAGTTGATCTGAATTATTTAGATTTGTCTTGAAAAGCCCACACTATTGGAGTTGTGGGTATACATTTGATGGTGTGACTAGTTGTCATCTGCTATTTTAAAACCATGTCCAGTCATCTTCTTCAGCGACAAAAATTTAGTAACTACAACCGTAGACAATGTGTCTAAAAAATTAAGTAATAACTTGCATAATCACCAAGAATTGTTGTGGGAAGAAAATGATCCCTTCAACCTTAATTATAGGACAACAAATTCGTTTTTTGGGTAGCGAGCATATTCCCTTTAAATGGATTTTAATGGTAACAACGAGAGGACGTCTAATAATTAAGAACTTACACTAATCTCAATCGATAATATGTTGCAATAATTAACAACTTTAGTATGTTTTAGTGCCCAGGATGTTTTCGTTACTTAGGCTGGAGACTGTCATAGTTTCATAAAGTCAAGTCCACTATGGATATTTTATAGTCAATTTCACCTAATTGATACTATGAAAATTGCCTATTTTGACTTTAGACATGTTTACCTTGATTCAAATGAAGAGGTCTACAATCATATTATGTACTGCTTGCTTTATGCATCATTTGTTTGCACTTAATGAATGTCAGTCATTCAGATTTAGTCTACTAAATGTTCTTTTTTTTAAGATTTGAATCGTCCATTAAATCCATTTGTTTCTTTTTGAAAATAGCCTCTTAATGAATCTGAAAATATTTGAGCGAGTCTTAACAACATTCAAACTTATTCACTACACTTCAAAATAATCACTCATTGCTTCTCTCTCTCTTTGCAGCAAACTTTCTTCTTCTCTAATTTCAACTAAAATCGATCTTTTCTCTTGAACTGGTAAGTTTTCATAATCTTTGCAAGTATTTATTTATATTAACAATTTTTGGGGGTGTATAGTTCTTTATCAAGAATTGTTGCAATAATATTTTGGAACGTGTTGATGTTTACTAAGAACTCAAGGATTTTGAGTGAAAAATATTTGTCATCATTAAAAACAACAAATATTTATGCATATTTGAGGTCTATTATTGAATTTTATTTCACTTTTTTCATCAAGCCTGCTTGTTACAATCTTCAGTTGCAGCCAAAGAAAAATCTAAGTCTCAATTGAAAAGCCATGAGAAGATGAGTATAGCTTAATAGTTATTGATTGAAAGAAAAAAAAAGAATTCTCAACTAACTTAACCACTATACAATTTATCTGTTAGTATATTTTGTGAAAGTGACAGCTATAATGAGAATTGAATTAAGATGATTAGAGAAAAAAAAAAAGGAATTCTTTAATTTTGCTAATTAGCTACAATACATGTTAGGTGTTGATAATGTGAGAACTTTTTTTATTATTTGATTAGTTCGATAATTACTTTTTTATGAAAAGATAAGTCTTAAAAAAATGATGTTACAATAATTTTTATATTGATATATAAATTTTATTTGCATATCCTATAATTTAAATATTTTTAATCAAATGTAAATAGTTTAAAATATTATATATATCAAAAGTAATACATTTTTATTGAAATGAAAATTTAGTAATATTTTATTAATATAATATTTAAAGAAAAGAATAAAAAATATCTCTCAATTTTTATTTATTAATTGATTTTACCCTTACGATTGTTTTGACGAAAACAATTAAAATTAACCTTTTTATCCCTCAATGTAAGAAAACTATATAAACGGTGGGGATATGATACTAACCACAAAGGTAGACTCTATTTTTTACCTTGTTTCCTAATATTTAATTTCATATGCACATTCAAATATTAAAAATAAATAGTTTTAATCATTCGATAATTTTTAAAAATATTTCTATAGAAAAATATTATATTTATTAATAAAATATATTAATATCACACAAAATGTGGGCATATTAAATAGCATTGAATAGTTGATAACCATAATCTAATTTTCAAGTCATATGAATAGAAAATTTTCATAAACTAATAAATAAGTTTTAAAAAAAACATGTAGGGGTTAAAAATACGAAATTATAAATTAAAATAAAACAAATCTTGACCTAAATAATGACAACAATTAAGTGAGTGTATTAATTATTTTTGGTTGTAGCATAATCAATGATTACAAATTTTTTGGGTTTTTGATTGATACACCTACATTAATTACATTCTTTCTGTTTCTCTTAAAAAATGTAAAATCGTCTATAATTGAACCTATTGTAAATCTTTCATTTATGAAGGGACCTGATTTTCTTTTTTTTGAAATACTATGGAATCAAATTTTTGTCTATTTTGATTCAATATGATGGCAAATGAGTTTCTTCAGGTTCGTAAATTTTTGTTCTATGTTATATGTCAATTTTTGTTCAATTTTTTTGTGATGAAAAAATGATTTATTTATGAATTTGGTTTCGGGAAGGACTGGGTATCAAGATTTATACTCCACTGATTCAATACGTTTGATGGCATTACCCTTAACGAAGGGGTTCATGATGTAGACGAGGGTGATATCTCTATAATAAGTGATTCTAGAAGTTCGAAAGTGAATGTGAACCAAGTTTATAAGGACAAAAATGTGTTGATGGATATGATTAAACACCATGCATTTGTCAACAAATTTCGATTTACAGTGATCAGGTCTAGCCAAACATGGTAAGTTTCATTTTTTTTGTATATATGTCTGGTGTAATTGTGGTATAATTCACGGTGTGTCTAGTATTTACCAATATACCATTTATATATTACTTAAACACACATACACACAAAAAAAACTCACACAAACAATTCTAAATTTTTTGGTTTTTTTTTTGTATATATGTATAGTATAATTGTGGATAAAGAGGTCAAATCCATGCTGTTTGGGTTTTGCTTTGGTCAAATCCATGAAGAGTTGGCTATGATAGATCCATCAAACACAAAAAGTATTTACGTGTGTTTTTTTAGAATGGTAACATTCGTTTTTTTGTGTATGTATATCTGGTATAATTGTGGATAATACTTGAAGTACTTTTTTTTGTATATATCAGTATAATTCATGATATGTCTATATTTACAAATGTACCAAATATATAGCATTTAAACAAAAAAAAATAATTTATGTGTATTTTTTAATGTATATGTTTGGTATAATTGTGGATAAATCTTATAGTATTTTTCTATAGAAAAATTGAAGTGTTATATGATTATATAATTGATGTATCTTTTGTATTCTTTAAGTTTTTTAAGTGTTTTGTATGCGAATTCATTTTAAGTGATTTGTGTGTTTTTGCATTTAACTTTACTTCGTGGCTATTCAAGCAGGTAGGTATGTTGACTATGGTTTGGACGGAATGTTATATGATTCAGACACTTTCTATAATGGGTTGGTTGAAGTTCTATTTGTCCAACTTGAGATAAATACAACAAATTGACGAAATGTGATGCATGCAATCGAGTGAAAAATAATAGAAGAACGTGTACTAGATATTCCCGGAAAATTAGTGGTGTCATAAAGATTTATTGGTTGTCCTTTTGAAAAATAGTAAAAAATTTATTTTCACCTAATGTATTGAGTTTGTGTTTTATTTTGGTTTGATTCATGGTTATGTCAAGAACTTAATGAATTTTGGTAATTTGTTGATATATATTTTAGTATTTTAGTGATATATATTTGGATACTATGTGCATCAATATATGTTTGATTTGTTGTCTGTTTTTGAATGATAGACATAAATTTTATTTTTGTAATTTATAGATATATATTTTGGTATTTGAGTGATATATATTTGATTTATTGGTAAGAACTTGACATACCCTTCATAAAATCAACAATATTCCTAAAAAATAAAGCACAAGTGAAAAAAATAACGGGATACACATTTTTGATATTTAAGTGATATATATTTGGTTTATTGACAAAAACTTGACATACCCTTAATAAAGATCAACAATATTCTTAAAAAATACAACACACGTAAAAAATATGTATGATTATAAAAAATAATTTATAATCAGAATAAATTTTTTTTTTTACACATATATAATCCGTAAAAATTGATAAAATTAATAATAAAAAAAACGCATCATAGATCATGGAGACTACAAAAAAATTGAAAAAAAAAATAATATAAAAAGAATTATAAATAAAGGAACAAATAAAAAAAGAAATATATAATATATTAGGCACCATAAATAAAAGAAAAAAAATCTCATAAATGTCAATCTCCTTAAAAAATAGCATTAAATGACTCCTTAAATAGAATTTAATCCTTAAAAGATTTTAAATAAATTAAAAAAAAAAAAAACAACATATCTGAAAAATCTCGTAAATTAAAAAAATTCTTATAAATTATTAATCTAAAAGAATTACCCAGATTATGAAAGAATTCATCAAAATCATTTCAAATATAGAAGAAATACTTTCATGGAAGAAATAAAAAAGAATGTAATCAATAAAAATGTTGTAACAAGAAAAAAAGTGTAATCAATGATTATGCTATAACCAAAAATAAAAAATTGTGCAACAATTAATATGGTCATTTAAGGTGATCAAAGTAAGATATAACTGTCATTATTAGATCTAGATTGATTTTATTTTAATTTTAAATCACTTAAATTAAAATATGTATTTTTTTTAAATTACTTAAAAAATTCGTATTTTAAGTCAATAAAGATTTAAGTGATTTAAAATTACACATAATTTAAGTATTTTACGTGATTCAAGATTATTTAAATTTTAATAATCTAAATTAATTTTAAGTCAATATTAATTAAAATTATTTTAATCTGAATTTTAAGTCAATATTAATTTAAAATCAGATTTAAAAATAATATTGACTTAAAATTAAAAATTCATATAATCTAGAAATAATCTTTTAGCATATATGAAATTAGTAAAAAAAAAAAAAAATTGAAAATGATTATTGATCGTGAAAACTACAAAAGAAAGAAATTACAAAAAAATATAAAAAGAATCATAAATAAAGGAACAAAATTTTAAAAAGGAATATATAATATATATTAGACACCATAAATAAATGAAAAAAAACTTATAAAAACTAACTCCTTAAATATAACATTAAATGACTACTTAAAAAATCAATTAATATAAAATTCAAAAAATAGTTAAAAGGGAAAAGTCCTAATAAAATTCCTAGGCAATTGTTTCATAATAAATGGTAAACCTTAATTTAAAAGAAAAATAAATTTAAAAACTGAAAACTGATTATTGATCATGAGACTACAATTTTATTTTAAAAAAAATATAATATAAAAAGAATTATATATATATATATATAGATGATCTATATTTAATTTATTTGTATGAACTTGACATACTCTGAACAAACCCAATAATATACTGAGAATTCAATATAATTTGTATTTTATAATGGATATATATTTGAGTATTTAAGTGATTTGTATTTGGTTTATTGGTATGAAATTGTCATGTCCAGAAAGAAATAAAAATATTCTTAAAAAAAAAAACACACGTGAAAAATGATACCATTGAAAAAATCGTAAATAAAAACAATAATATACTGGAAATTTCTATATATTTTCATTTAATAGTGAGTATATATTTTTGATATTTAAGTGATATGTATTTGATTTATTGGTAACAATTTAACATACCCTTAATAAAAACAAATAATATTCTTAAAAAATACAGTACACATGAAAAAAGTGGATATATATTTTTGATATTTAAATGATATATATTCGATTTATTGATAAGAACTTTACATACCCTTAATAAAACCAACAATATTCTTAAAAAATATAGCCCAAGAGAAAAAAAATAGTGGGATACATATTTTTGGGATTTCAAGTAATATATATTTGATTTATTGGCAAGAACTTGACATACCCTTAATAAAATCAACAATATTCTTTAAAAAACAGCACACGTGAAAAATGATATCATTGAAAAATCCTATATAAAACCAATAATATACTGAAAAATTCAATATATTCTCATTTAATAGAGGATATATATTTTTGGTATTTAAGTGATATATATTTAGTTTATTGGTAACAATTTAACATACCCTTGGTAAAACCCAATAAATATTCTTAAAAAATACAATATATGTGAAAAAAATGGGTATATATTTTTGATATTTAAATGATATATATTTAGTTTATTGGTAAGAACTTGACAAATACCCTTAATAAAATCAACAATATTCCTAAAAAATACAACACAAGAAAAAATAGCGGGATACATATTTTTGGGATTTAAAAGTAATATATATTTGGTTTATTGCAAGAACTTGACATACCCTTAATAAAACCAACAATATTCTTAAAAAAAAAACACACATAAAAAATATGTGTGAGTATAAAAAATAACTTATAATCAGAATATTTTTTTTTTACAGATATGCAATCCGTAAAAAAAATGATAAAATTAATTAAAAAAAATAAAAACTGATCATTGATCACAGAGACTACAAAAAAATTAAAAATAATTTAATATAAAAAGAATTAGGGAAAATGGTCAAAAATGCCCTTGTACTATCAGAAAGGATACAACATGTATTTTGTTTATACTTTGAGTCATTTATGCCCTTGTTCTATCAGAAATGGGTAAACAATGCTCTGATTTAAACGACACTAGTGGAAAAAGGTCAAAAATACCCTTGATTTATACTTTGGTCCAAAAATGCCCTTGTCAATGATAATTTGGTCCAAAAATGCTCTTATTGTTACCAAATAGGTCAGAATTGTCCTTATTTAAATATATATATTCTTTTTAAACATATTGTATTCCTAATAAAAATATTATTGTTAAAGAATTCTTTTCTTATTTTATTTTTTTTCAATTCACATTAACTAATAAAAATGTAAGAAAATAATTATCTTTTTAATCACATTTTATCAATCAAAATAGAATATCGTACCCTGTAACAAATAATATGTCATAAATATAAGATCATAGTAAACCCAAACATTAATTTTTATTTAGATAACAATAAAAATAGTAATTACAATAAAGCAAACAAAATTATTTTTTTAGTTTTTTTCTCGAATTGAAGTAGGATAAATATTTACTAATTTAAAATATAAATGCCCTTCATTTATAGTTTGGTCCAAAAATGTCCTTATCGTCAATACTTTGATCCAAAAATCCCCTTGTTGTTATTTAATGGGTTAAAAATGCTCTTTTTCAAATAAATTTATTATTTATTTTATTTTTAAACACATGATTTTTCTTACAGTATTTTTTAATTAGTAAATATTTACCCTACTTCAAATCAAGAAAAAAATTAAAATAATATTTTTTTTAATTTATTATAATTACTATTTTTATTGTTATCTAATAAAAATTAATGTTTGGTTTACTATGATCTTATATTTATGACATATATTATTTGTTACAGGGGTACGATGTTATATTATAATTGATAAAATGAGGTTAAGAAAATAAATATTTTCTTACATTTTTATTAGTTAATGTGATTTTAAAAAAAATAAAATAAGAAAAAAAATTCTTTAAAAGTAATATTTTTAGAAAAAACAATATGTTTGAAAAGAATATATCATTTAAAGGACATTTCTGACCCATTTGACAACAATAAGGACATTTTTGAACCAAAGTATCATTGACATAGATATTTTGCACCAAAGTATAAATCAAGGGTATTTTTGACCCTTTTTTCCGTTAGTATTATTTAAATCAGGATATGTTTTACCCATTTATGATAGTACAAGGGCATAAATAGCCCAAAGTATAAATGAAAGACATTTTTGATCCTTTTTGATAGTACAAGAACATTTTAAACTTTTTTTCCTAATTCTTTTTATAATATATTAGACACCATATATAAAAGAAAAATATCTCATAAATAATAGTCTACTTAAAAAATTGCATTAAATAACTCCTTAAAAGATCCGAAATAAATAAAAAAGGAAAAGACAACAAATCTAAAAAATCTCGTAAAATAAAGAAAAATCTCATAAATTATTAATCTAAAAGAATTACCAAGATTATGGGAAAATTCATCAAAATCATTTCAAATATGAAAGAATACCTTCATGGAAGAAATAAAAAAAGGATGTAATCAATGAAGATGTTGTAACCAAAAATTAAAAAATGTATAATCATTGATTATGCTATAACCAAAAATAAAAAATCATGTTGCAATTAATATGGTCATTTAAAGTAATCAAGGTAACATATAACTACCGTATTAGGTTTAGATTGATTTTATTTTAATTTTAAATCACTTAAATTAAAATGTGTATTAATTTTAAATCACTTAAAAAATTCATATTTTAAGTTAATACGGATTTAAGTGATTTAAAATTACACTTAATTTAAATAATTTAAGTATATTACGTGATTTAAGATTATTTAAATTTTAATAATCTAAATTAATTTTAAGTCAATATTAATAAAAATTATTTCAATCTGAATTTTAAGTCAATATTAATTTAAAATCAAATTTAAAAATAATATTGACTTAAAATTACAGATCCACAAAATCTAGAAATAATTTTTTACATCCATAAAAAATAAAAAAAAGGAAAAAATAATTATTGATCATGAAGACTACAAAAGAAAGAAATTTAAAAATATATATAAAAAGAATCATAAATAAAGGAATAAAATTTAAAAAAGGAATATAATATAATATAATATAATATAATATAATATAGAACACCATAAATAAATCAAACAAAATCTCATAAAAAACTATCTCCTTAAATATAACATTAATTGACTCCTTAAAAAATTTCAATGAATAAAAAGTCCGAAAATAATTAAAAGGAATTTTTTTTAATAAGATTCTTAGGTAATTGTTTCATGATAAAAATTAATTTAAAAACTGAAAACTAATTATTTATCACAAGACTACAAAAAAATTATTTTTTTAAAAAATAATATAAAAAAAAATCATAAATAAACGAATAAAAAAAAAGAATGTATAATATATTAGACACCATAAATTAAAAAAATTTCATAAATAACTAACTCCTTAAATATAGAAAATTTGCCATGATACCTACATGGGTAATTGTTCCAAAAAAGTTGACAAATCAATTTTAAAAAAAAATTAATTTAAAAATAAAATTAATTAAATACTTATTTATTAATACTAATCTACTAAAACTTATAATAATTTTACTATTTTGTTAATGCTTTATAATTACCTACATAAATTGTAAATATTAATCTAATAATGACATGAAGCTTAATTATTCGTTTTGAATTTATGGGACTTTGAGATTCCCTTTGATGGTGGGCCACTGGGCTCCTTGTCTTTCTTTAAAGATGAGGGATTGAACTATTGAGGAGTTTATGTGAGACAATATTATTAAATTTTTTTCAATTTAATAGAGTCAAAAATATCAAAGTGATCACCTTAACAAAAAAGTTTTGCAATCATATGTAGATTGATAAGTGGTATTGGTGTAGTTGTTGAAAGAGAAGATTTATTTCAAAAGAATTATTATTGAAAAACTTATTTTAAAAATATATTTGATTAATCTTATTTATTTATGTGTGCATTTAAGAAGCCTTTGTTAATTCCTCGGAGAAGTGGTAAATTAGCAGTAACATGCCATGTATTGTTTGGCACTTGACAAGAATAAACACTTGTCATTGGTTACTTCATGAAGCCAAATGTCCTTGCCACTTGTCACTTGATGGGCTTCTTCATTGGCCTATGAAGAGACTTTCCCTCTTATGAAATTGCAAGAGAAAAAACATAAAGGAATACTGCATTTTGCGGGCGCTCTCTCCCTATGTTCTCTCTCTTTCCCAACTTAATTTTCTTTTAGTTATAATTTTGAATTTGTCATTTTTATTATTTTAAATTATCTTGTTGATATAAATTAATTTGTTGATTTCTGTATCTTCTATTTAAGTAAAGGTAAAAAATTTAATTATACATTTTAAGATCCTAAATTACATGACCTTATCGATTTTTTCCTAATTACATTAATATACTGACTTCTTTTTGCAAAAGAGATAAACTTGATTAGCATGTGGTTAATTAAGGCATCTGAACTATTAAGGGAAGTAAATTCCAATTAAAAAAGTTACATTCTACCAAATTGATTAGGAGACAATTCATAAACAGTCATTATTGCATATTGTTTATTTCTAATACCAAAAATAAATTTGATGCTTCCTTAATTAAGTCAACACAACTAATAAATTAGTGAAGTCATTATATAAAGATTCTTACTCAGACCTTAACAACGTTAGTCTGCTCCAAAAAAAGAGAGAGAGGGGGGGGGGGGGAGATGAGGGAGAGGGGAGAGAAAAGGTTTTTGTTTTAGGTTAAATCAATGGAGAAATATAATTTTGTATCGATTTTGATACAATATGATGGAAGATGGGACTTAACAAGTATGTAATATTAGCGATTCATACAAAATATGTTACTCTCTCTGTCCCATTTTATGTGGCACCCTTTCCTTTTTGGTCTGTCCAAAAAAGAATGTCCCTTACTTCAATTGGAAACAATTTACCTTTAAAATTCCCTTTTTACCCTTAATGAAATGATTATCAGCCACACAAATATTCAAGAATGATTTTAGACCACAAGTTTTAAAAGTCTTCCTTTTTTTCTTAAACACTGTGTCAAGTCAAAGGGTGCCATATAAAATGGGACGGAAGGAGTATGCTTTTTTGGTTACCAAATGTAAAGGAATTATGTTTTTTTGTTAGAACAGACTTAAAGTTGTTTATATTTTAAACAATGCATTTATATTTTCATAGATACTATGCATATTTTTTATTTGATGATTAATAATGTATACAGTTTAATTTTACTGTGATGACTATTTGGATGCTTTATATTTGTATAAATGTTGAATCTTGTTTATGGTATTTCTGTGGATTCCAAAGTGGTGTATAGATAGAGAATGAATTGTTGTTTTGATTAATATTATAGTAGTAATATGGTAATAGACATATATATTTGTGACAATTCAAAGTACTATGATTTTGCTACTTTTTGATATTTTTATATGGTGTATACATAAATCTGGATTGTTAATTTTGATACCTGTTATAGTGTTATAATGGTATCAACCATGTATGTGTGAATCTTCAGTGAACTATCTTTTTTATGATATATTTTTGTGGTTAATTATTGGTTATTGGTAAACAATAGTTTCAATGGTACCAACTATGCATGTTTGGTTGTCCAATTAGTAAATGTTTTAGTATAATTTTTTTTATTAAATATGGTGTATTTGTATTCATTGATTCAACTATGATGCTTGAGTTGGTTTTATAATGGTATCACCTATAAATGATTTTCAGTGTTATATGTGTGATGGTGTTGTGATGGTATCAACCATGCATGTCTGAGTATTCAATGAATAAATTGTTTGATATATTATTTTGTATTACTATGGTGTATTTGTACGCATTGATTTCAATGTAGTGCTTATGTTGGTTTTATAATGGTAGCAGTTATAAATGGTTTCAGTTTGATAGTTGTGATGATGTTATAATAATGTCAGCCAAATATGTGTGAATATTCTATGAATCATTTCTTTGGTATATTTTTATGTTTTAATATGATGTATTTATAAATAATGGTGTGTTTCTTTTGTATATCTTTGATATATCTTTTGGAATCTTTTAGTTTTCTAATTTATATGTGAAAACTTGTGTTTTGTATATTTTTAACTTTTTGTTGAAATGCATCACAGGAAAATATGTGAATTTCAAGATTGAAGAAGTCATTTATGATGTAAGCATCAATTACGACGGGCGTCATAAACATTGCTGAAATTTTTTTAGTTTAATATGTTTTTGTGGTGTAAAGGTATTAATTGTATATCTATTTTAGTATAATTGTTTGAGATGTTGGTATTACTTTATAAAACAATATCATGGATATAATACTTTGTAATTAATTTTTTACGAATGAAATTTTATCAATACTGGTGATTTTTCATATATGTTGTTCTAGTTATTTATTAATTTGATTATCTTTTTAGTGTAACTTATTCACTGATTTTAAACATAATTATACACCAAACTTAAATCAACAATGTATATTATTTAATATACTCAAATTTAAAATTAAAACTATAAAACAATATTTTAAGTGTAATGATTTATAATAGTTATGCAATTTGATTATATTTTATTGTAAGTTATTCATTATAATTAAAAACTGGTATCAATAATAACTTTTTTCTTTTTATAACTAAAATATATAAAATTAAAGAGAGAGAAGCAAAAAATAAAAATTTGTCCATAAAATTAAAATAGAATTAAAGAAGAGAGAGAAAAAATTCAAACAATACTAGAAATAATTCTTCTTCATAGAAAGAGATATAAAATGACAAAATTGAAGAGAGAGAGAAAAAATTTAAATAATAAAAGAGAAAAAATGGAAAAAATTGAAGAGAGATAGAGAGATTGTTTTTCAAAAATAAAAAAAATAAAAAAATAAAAAAATAAAATTAAAGCGAGAGAGAGAATAACAATACTAGAATTTAAAAAAGATAGAATTGAAGAGAAAGAACGAGAAATATTTTTCCATACAAAGAGATATAAAATGACAAAAATGATGAGAGAGAAATAAAATTCAAATAATAAAAGAGAAAAAAAGAACAAAATCGAAGAGAGATAGATTTTTAATCCAAAAATAATAAAAAAAAGAAATTAAAGAGAGAGAGAGAATTCTTTTTTGCAATTTCAAAGTTTCACATATTAGAATTTATTTTAAAAAAAAAGATAAAATAAATTGTTACCATAAATGCCTATTTAACATTAAATGAAACACATATACCAAAAGGAAATACACTGATTCACATGTAGTCAGAAAAATATTTAATTGTTTACTTTTATAATTTATATGTTATTTTAGTAAATAACAAATTTAATGTAAATATAGGTCTTAAAATGTCTAATCTTGTGATTTTTCCTTTAAATAAAGAAGACTTGTTTAATCCTGAGAAACATTTCACACAGTTGAAATAGTTTCTTAGGATAGTGCCCAACACAACTCAAGTATTAATTTTGCACTATTTAATTTTTTTTTTATATATATATA
>JBCEWC010003266.1:0-30935 GCA_038996855.1 Solanum aculeatissimum
ACTTCTCTCTTTTTTCTCCCCCCACCCCCCCACCCTCACCCCCACCCCTACCCCTAAAATTTAATTAACTTTTAATGTAATCCCATTTTTGCCCTTTAAAGTTCCCCCTTATATATAATGGCTTTTTACAACTCCAAATTCATAATCATCATCAACAATTTCTTCTTTAAATTATTTGTTTTCCCTTCATCTTAGTTGTGGAGCTATTGCTACTTGAGGTATAGTACTTCTAACAAATCTTGTCAAAAATGATTACAGCGGCGAAACCAGAAATTTTGCTAAGAATATGTATATAATCATAATAGTAATTGGCAGAAAGGATGTTCAGTTGACCATCCTTAGCCAATTGTACATATGTTTTGGTGTGGAAAAATCCCTTTTTTTGTCTTCGTGTTGAAACAAAAGAGTAATGATTCTTGATTCTATTTGTTAATTTTTTATTTTTTTTTTGTTATTTGATTTCAGGATTAATCAAATAACAAAAACATGAGCAGAAGGAATGGAAATGGTCCAAAACTTGACTTGAAGTTGAATTTATCCCCACCACGAGTCGTAAACCATCACAACCAACACCAACACCCGATAAGGATGCAAGAATCATTGTCACCTAATAGCTCATTGACAACATCACCAACAAGCTCATGTGTGTCATCAGAGGATTCACCAGGCCAACAACGTCGTCGTGCCAATAGCCCTGAATCAACAACATCCATGTTGCTAGTTGGATGTCCAAGGTGTTTGATGTATGTTATGTTAGCTGAGGCTGATCCAAGATGCCCCAAATGCAAGAGCACTTGTTTACTTGATGTCATTCATGAATCCAACAATACTACTAGGAGGAGGATCATTTAAGGTTGTTGTCTTTTCAAGAATCTCTTCAAGAAAATCAAGAAAATCACCCCCTTGTTTGCCCTACTTTAATTAATATTTTTTTTTTTAAAAAAAAATTCTGTTATGTTTGTTGCTTTCTTTTGTAGGAAAAGTAGTACTTAGTTGTTGTGGGGTTAGTGAGTTTTAAGGAATGTTGCATATTATTATGCAGAAGAAAAAGAAGACTTTGTAAATGGGCCAACTAAAAGTGGTCACATTTTCTTATGAAAAAAATATATATATTAGGTTTAATTTTTTCATTTATTTGCAAAGACTTTTTTGGTTTTTTGTCCAATCAGAGGATGACACATTGGCATTTGTCAGTTGATCATAATTTGTCAATTAATCTCTTGAAAGGGAAAATGTCAGTTTAACCAGAAATTTGGAAAGTTCTGTTTTTCTGTGTTAGCATAGCAGCTAGAGGTTTTGTTAATTGTCTTTGGTAAAACAGAGTATACCTGGTTTGACTTGACACGAAAAAAATTTAAAATTTGTAATTTGAAATAAATTATAGATATTTTGTATGGTTATAGAACTTGTGGGGTGTCACATATCCTGCGGACAATAACAACAGTCATCGGTCTGATCGTAATTTCATTAAGGGTAAAATAGAAAAAAAAATGAAAAAAATTGAAATTTGTGGTATCAAATGAGGTATAGATATTTTATGTGGCTATAGAACTTGTGGGGTGTCACATATCCTGCGGACAATAACAATAACAATCACTAGTCTGATCGTAATCTCATTAAGGGTAAAATAAAAAAAATAAAAAAAATTTAAATTTGTGATTTCAAGTAAGTTATAAATATTGTGTGTGGTTATAGAACTTGTGGGGTGTCACATATCCTGCGGACAACAATAGCAACAGTCACTAGTTTGATCGTAATCTCATAAAGGCTAAAATGGAAAAAAGAAAAATGATTTTTTTTTGTAATTTGTGGTTTCAAATAAGGTATAGATATTTTGTATGGCTATACAACTTGTGGGGTGTCACATATCCTGCAGACAACAACTGTAACGGTCACCAGTCTGGTCGTAATCTCATTAAGGGTAAAATGGTCATTTTTCAACTAAACTATTATTTAATATAAAAATATGTCTTTTTTTTTTTATAAAAAAAAATGTGTCACGTGAAATAGGACAAAGCTAGAATAAACTATCAAAAGGATATTCTTGCAAGATTTGACCCTCTTATAATGTGGTCGCTTTCGTGCCCTAAAAAAATGTAGTGGATTTTTTTTTTGAGGATCCGACCAGAATATACCTTATGGTTAGGGGGTTCAATTCTCTAGCGAAAAATTATACTATTTATACATGGTTAAAATAAATTTATGTATATATCGTAGATATCAAACTCTCTTATACTAATTCGTATGTCTATTTTTTCAAATTTTGAACCCCTTTAGTAAAAATTTTGGTTTCGCCACTGATTTCTACTCACCCTTAATGTTTTTGAAAAGTCGACTCATTCTCATTGAGATACACTTATGTATTATAACCCTAATGGCTTTTGTTTGCCCCTCGATGGCTCGACCTATCAAAATCTCATTGAGAATTGATTCAACGGATTAACCACTAAAGTAGAAAGTTACCCCTATTATAAATAAAAAATAATCAATGTGACTGATTCAATACGATGTATATACATGTGATGTTTTGATTAATTAAAGAAAGACATAATACATAAGTGTATCTCTAACTTGATCTGAGTTGACATTTATGTTCTAAATTAGGTGTACAGAAGTAAACACAGACTTACATAAAGTTGAACAAGTAATACACTTAGGGGTATGTATCGATCGGTTCGGTTCAATTTTAGACATTATCGATTCGGTTTATCGATTTTTGATTTTTAAATATGCTAAACAATAACAAACCAATAAAATATTTTTTCTCGGTTTTTGATTTATCAGATTTAAGTTCTTAAGGTTCGGTTTTCAGTTTACCCAATAAGGATGATAATGAGAATTTTCATTAATAAAAGCAAATGGTGTACGAAAAAGTAAAAACTAAATACTAAAATGGGTAACTAATCAATTAAGTACGGTAAAGATAAAAATAGGCAAAGTACTACTATAGTATCCTATTACAATTAAATTACTAATTTTAATATTTATGAAGGAGTAAAATAAATAAATTATTACAATCTTATTGGGTTATCGACCAATGTCGAACCGATAACCCAATAATTCTTTTTTTTCAAAATCATTAAAAATCCGATAATTTAATAACCCAATAATAATAAACCAATAACGTTTTCATCGATTCGGTTTATCGGTCGGTTCGGTTTTTGCACACCCCTAAATACACTCATCCTACATGAGAATTTACGTGTGATACACTTGAACTGATTTGTATTGTGTCATGTAAGACACATATTATATATGTCATGTAGGCCGACACGTATGTCTACTTATTTAAACCTAACATATTAAAACATTTATATATTAATTATTTCTTCATTAAAAAAAAGGAGTTATTTTGGTAATTGAAATTAATTGAGGTTGGGTAGTTAGAGCATTGAAAAATAAGAGGGTAGCAATTATATTTATTTCATATATATATTTATTTGATTGTGAGAACAATTAATAAAATCAAATAAATGCAAATAGTAATTGAGACAGTTGAGAATAATGAAGCCATTACGTCATATGATAAATACAAATTAAATGTTTGTGTTCATCTTCTACTAGAGTACTACCATATTTAATTAAATCTTTTTTAAAAATAATAATATATAATTTTTATTTATTTATTTGATACATTCTATCTTTTTCTAATCCTACTAATAAAAATTGTACTGAATATGTTATTATTGATTCTTTTATTATTAGTAGTAAATTTTTCTTTTGATTTTTCTGATATGTGACTCATCACATTTAACTTTTAATTAATTAAAACAAGTATTTTTTTTGTTAATGTAAAAATATGGTATTATATTTGAATTGTTTTAAAGTCATATTATCTTTTACACACTTCCATGTACTTTTTGTTATTAGTTGGTTTTCCTATTTCCTTTCTCTTTTTTTCATATCTAGTTATTGTACTTACGAGTTTTTGAGACGAGGGTTCCCAGGAAACAACCTCTCTACCTTTGAGATAGTGGTAAGATCTGCGTACATTTTACCCTCCCCAAACCCCACTTATGAAATTTCACTGGATATGTTGTTGTTGTTGTTATTGTTTAAAGTCATATTATCGTCAAATATAGAGTATCATTATAAAATGATGAGACAATTAATAATCATAGTAATTTTGTGGATATTCATAAGCAAAAATTGAGACAAATATAATTTAATTAATTGAAGGCTAGATGTGTTAGTTTGATATTCCCTCTGATCCACTCTATGCGATATTTTTTTTCTTTAATCAGTTTAAAAAAGAATATATATTTTTTATATTTAATACTCTCTCGGTCCCTCATTTGTTGTCATTTTCTTCTTTACACACCTCTTAAGAAATTATAAATAAAAAAAATAATTTTACTATTTTATCCCTTGAATTTTTTTTTTCGGGAACTTTACAAACTTGCTTAAACTTTCAAAAAGAATTAATTATATAGATAAATAAAATAAGTTAATTAATTCTCTTTTAATTTTATAAATTGACAAGCAATTTAGAATAATTATATTTAGTATTTTGAACAATTAATATGATATTGAAAGCAACAATTCAACTTTAAAATGCTTAATTTTTTACTTTTATTGAGATGATTTACCACCCATAAATGTTTATGACTTATTTTAACTCAAAATTCAATTCTTTATACTTCATTTCAAATGAGATATCATCACATAATTTTTTAAAAAAAAATATCACATGGACTAACATCAAAATTACCAATAATTTATAATTAAAGGACCAAATAATCCTATTAACCCTTTCATTTCATTTTATTTTTGGTGGTTTCCTTTTTGGTTTATTTTAATTCTTTTTTTTTCACTAAATGACTTAATTTATTGTCTTTCCTAATTTGGACATCTCTCTTTCCTTCCATGTTCTCTTATTCAATTCTGAATTTAACTCTCTTCACCTTTTTCCCACCCCTTCTTTAACTCATACACATGCAAAGCCCCATTTATTTCCACTTTCCCTTAAATTGCAATCCTCTATTCTAGCTATATTTAAATTATCCCTAATTTTGAAAAATATTAATTTCAATGGCTACCACCTAAACCTAGCATGAAATGATATGTTTTGTCTTTCAAATGAGTTAATTTAAAATGTTATTCGTTAAGAATAGCGTTTATGTGTATTAAGCTATAAGCTTTTCATGATCTGAAGCTTACCTAGGAGGCATAACTTACAAAATATCATGATATGGATATATAAATTTTATGCCTCATGGGTACAACATAGGGGTAAATGTGCAAATGACATGTGTTTGTCCTTCAAATGAGTTAATTTAAAATGTTATTCGTTAACAATCGAGTTTATGTGTATTAAGTCATAAGCTTTTCAGGATCTGAAGCTTACCTGCTAGGAGGCATAACTTACAAAATATCATGATATGTATATATAAATTTATGCCTCATGAAATTTTTTGTTACGATGGGCATAAATAAAGATCAGTACAACATAGAGGTAAATGTGCAAATGACATATGTTTGTCCTTCAAATAAGTTAATTTAAAATGTTATTCATTAACCATCGAGTTTATGTGTATTAAGTCATAAGCTTTTTAGGATCTGAAGCTTTACCTAGGAGGCATAACTTACAAAATATCATGATATGGATATATAAATTTATGCCTAATGAAATTTTTTGTTACGATGGGCATAAATAAAGATCAGTACAACATAGGGGTAAATGTGCAAATGACATGTTTTGTCCTTCAAATGAGTTAATTTAAAATGTTATTCATTAACGATCGAGTTTATGTGTATTAAGCCATAAGCTTTTCAGGATCTGAAGCTTACCTAGGAGGCATAACTTACAAAATATCATGATATGGATATATAAATTTATGCCTCATGAATTTTTTTGTTACGATGGGCATAAATAAAGATCAGTACAACATAGGGATAAATGTGCAAATGTCATGTTTTGTCCTTCAAATGAGTTAATTTTAAATTTTTATTCATTGACGATTGAGTTTCTATATATTAAGCCATAAGGCTTTTCAAAAACTGAAATTTATCTAGGCATAACTTATAAAATATCAGGATATGAATATAGAAATTTATGTCTCATGATTTTTTTTGTTACGAGAGGCATAAATAAAGATCAGTACAAAATATGGGGTAAATGTGCAAATCATATGCTTTGTCCTTCAAATGAGTTAATTTTAAATGTTTATTCATCAACGATCGAGTTTATGTCTATTAAGCCATAAGGCCTTTTAGAAATTGAAATTTACCTAGACATAACTTATAAAATATCATGACATGGATATATAAATTTATGCTTCATGAATATTTTTGTTATGAGGGGCATAAATAAAGATCAGTACAAAATATGGGGTAAATGTGCAAATGATATGCGTTGTCCTTTAAATGAGTTAATTTAAAAAATTTATTTGTTAACGATTGAGTTTATGTCTATTAAGTCATAAGGCTTTTTAGGAACTAAAGCTTACCTAGGCATAACTTATAAAATATCATGATATGGATATATAAATTTATGCCTCATGATTTTTTTTTGTTATGAGGGGCATAAATAAACATCAGTACAAAATCTGGGGTAAATATGCAAATGACATGCTTTGTTCTTTAAATGTACAATCACATATGAGCCAGTGATCATACAACAATTCCGTTCATGTTGCCACAACCGTTCAATACCTTGCCAAGGTAAGAACAAATCGATCCATAATGAATCAGATCCAATCAAATGAGTCCTCTATTCTTTCAGGGACCTATCAAGAGGAAACATTCAACTTAATGATTTCAATTCTTTCCTACGTTTGGCGACGTAGTTATTGAGTTCAAGTCGGATTTAGTCTTACTCAATTCGATACTCAATACTCCTCCCAAGACTAAATGCTCATAAAACAATCAATTCCAATCAACAAATCAGTGAGTCTCTTAATGGACTCTTTCAGCTCATCTATTCTATCAAATCAATCTTTAAATTATTCAACCAATCAATTCCATCAATCTTTCAAGAGTAAATTGGACAATCACGTAGGAGGACTTTCAATTTAGACCAATCTTTAGAGTTCAAATTTGAAGCCTTACAGGACCCTCAGGTTCTATCAACCTATCATCATACTCACATCACTATCACAATCGACATTCTTAAATCAAGGCTATAGACTCCATTCCTAGACTCGTTCATGCATTTATACTCAAATCATATCTGCAGTTTTTGAAAATAGAAGGTTTAAAACATACTTTAAAGAAAACAAGTTCATAAAATAATCAGTTATACAAAGACATATAAGAATAGATTTTTCATCATGTAATTTTTCAAGAAACTAATTCATATAGATTCAATACCTTCATCTTTCAATATATCTCAAACAAAGGGCACATGGAAGAACAATTCCACGCTTTAAGTTAGCCTTACATACCTGAAAGATTTGAATTATGGAATAGCTTGGAATAACTCATGAGATTCTCTTGAAACCCTAGCTTCTCCTTTTCTTCTTAGCCCTAGTTCTTAAGATGACTTAGCATAACTCATTGAAAATTCACCCTTAGAAACTGATATAGGGTCGAAAATGGCCTCAAAACGACATGGTTTTAGTCTAGGATGGATGGGGAAAAGACTAGAATGTCCTTGCTTTTAAAATTGATCATCAAGTACCATGATAGAGCAAGTTCGCGACACTAAATTGTTTCATTTTAGTTCATTTTTTGACGAAAAACTTAAAATGCGTTTAGAAATTGTTTTTCTATAAAATAACACATAAATCTCATTTGTCAAATGCGTTTTATGTGTAATTTATGTAAATCACACTTTTTAGTGCGTTTTATAAATAAAACTCTAAAATGAACTATGGTGGAGCAGGTCCGCCTATCGCGTACCCTTTTTGATTTTGCAATTTTGCTCTGAAAAATTATCTTTTGATTCGGTTGGCCTAAAAATCAATCAAGACCATTTTTCCACACAATTTCTCATGTTGATCGCAATTTCGACCTTAGATTGCCAAAAAAATTTGAAAAAATACGTTATGCAAGTGTTCTTCACCTAGAGGTGCTTTGATAATTTAACCGGATGTGACACATAAATAAAGATCAGTACAACATAGGGGTAAATGTGCAAATGATCATAGACCCAAGGTGTCATATGGATGGGTTGAATAAAATTAGACTGATCACAATAAATTATTTAGATAAATGAATGAAATGGGTAAGTTGAGATAGGTTAAAACAATGAGTCATAATTCAACTCATTTAATCTTCATTAAGTTTGTTTACTATTATTTATTTGTTTATAATATATTTAACTACTCGATAAAAAAAATATTATGGTATATCACACGGTCAAATCAAAAAGAGCTTTTTTTTAAAAAAATATTTTGACAATTTTTTAAAATAAAAATTTAGATATTAAAAAATAATATAAAAAGTACTATGAAATGCAATTTTTTCATATCAATAAAATGAAAAAATACATCTTAAAAAATATTGGTCTTTATTATTTTATTTTAAAAGAAAAAAATCGTGACAACTAAAAAAGAACGAATGGATCTAAGACATAAGTTCTTTAAAAAGTGCAGTCATATCTAAACATAGCTTGTGAAATATTATGATACAAAAATATAAATTTATGCTCACAAAAATATAAACTTATATACTCACAATATAATTTACTTTGCCTGATAAAAGTGTTGTACTATGTGCTTAAGTTATTATTACTATAATTTACTCCAGGGTGGACATCAATATTTTCATTTTCAACTAGTCAAACATAATTTTTATACTATCTATAAAATCATTATTTTTATTTATTATGATTATATATAACATATCAAATACAAAAATATTTTTCTAAAAGTATTTTGACATAATTTTGATACGTATCAATTAGTGATAAATATCAGCTCCAATTTGATGGGCCAAATATGGCTGAACTAATAAATGAGCAGGTCAATAATCAATCCAAACATTGACAATCAGGCGTGTTATGATTTTATGGGCTAATTTTACAACCTCTAGAATACTATACAAAATTTAATACATGAACAACTTAGCTCCTAACCAACTACCAAACAGCCCTGGGTGATTTCTTCTAATTTATCTAAACCTTAGCGGATTGAGTTATTGGATGCATGTATTGATGAAAGATAGCAGTAGACAGTAGTAACTCTGAAACTAGTTGACGTGTGCACAAATTGATTTGAATATCATGATTATTAAAAAGTATGAAATTAGTCGATATACTCATAGATTGATCCGTCCATCATTATAAAAAAATAAAATATAAAGATAAACAGACTTAATTCAAATATCAAAATATAGTCAAATTTACAACCACTTCATCCTCTCACCATACTCCATAGACTTTTAATTGAACAAAAACAAAAAGAAGTATAGTTGGTTGCACCATCAATAATATGACGCACAACATTTTTAGTTAGATAAATAAGAAAACAAAACTTATATCATAATTAATTTTTAGAAGGCACATCATGAATGCACCATACCATACCCAAATTTAGAACCAAACCAAGTGCATTAATTCTGTCAACTATCTCTTAAAATAGAAAACATCAAAATAGAGGGCAATGTATGTGTGTTGGTGGGTGGGTGTAGGTGTGGGGGAAATCTACGAAGCATCTCGTGTTTGCGGAATCTGGAGAAGGGTCAAACGTCAAGGGGTATGATATATATGTACATTAGTGAGTGGTGATTAGATAGGACTACGTAGCATTACTTCAGTTACTGAAGATACGATAACCTTAGATAAGGAGATTTGACGATTGAGGATTATGATAGAAGGTAAGTTAGCTAAGTAGCTAAGTGTTGTCGCACTGTTTGTGGGAGAGATAAGGGACTATAGTCTCCTCTCCACTTCTCTTTATTAATTGTACTCCCTCTGTCTCACTTTATGTGATACTGTTTGACTTGACATGATGTTTAAGAAAAAGGAAGATTTTTGAAATTTGTGATCTAAAATAATTATTAGATATTTGTGTGGTTGTAAATAAATCATTTCATTAAGAGTAAAAATAAAATTTAAAAGTTAAAAGAAAAGGGTGCCACATAAAAAGAAAATCGTGCAACATAAAATGTGATAAAAAAGAGTATTATTTAGTAATTGTGTAGCTTCTTTTCTTTCGTGTTTATTACTATTTGTTGTTTCATTTGCTTTGTATCCTATTATTTATCATCTTATATCCTTGTCCCCTACTATGATTTCTTCTTTTCTTTTAAGTCAAGGCCCAAGAGTCTATCAGAATCAAGCTCCCTACATACAAAGATAGGGATAAAGTTTGTTGTACCATTATACCTTCTTCAGAGACCTCATGACTTATCAAATTAAAATTGAAAATGTTATTATTATCGTAGTGATTGATTCTATGACTCAAATTCTTAACCTATAAATCACGTGGAGATAACTTTCACGTTACTCCGAGACTCCCCTTCTCCTAATAGTTGCCTTGTTCACACATAAACAAACTGGTAGTAGTGAACAACATACAACAAGCAACTGTATGCATACGTAAATCAAGTAAAAGAAAACTAACCATAAATATTGAGAAACAGGTGAACTCATCATTGTTTGCACATAAACACACTCTTATTCCCCAACTCCCCACCAATTTTCTAATGATAGAACTAACAACCATCGGTGGGAGGCAACAAATATTCAATAAAATTAATTGAAGTGTGCGAAAATTGATCTGAACACTATAGTTATCAAAATAAAACCTTGTTCTTATCCAAAAGGACATCTTGTATCCTAGCCAACAGACCATATTGTTACTTATTATGACTCAAAAAAAAAAAAAACCTTAGACATTCCAACAAAGTACTTTGTTTTTTTTCACATATATAATGATTTCAAGTGAAAAAGTAGTATATTTTTTTTTGAGTTAAATGACCAACAACACATCTAAATTATCATTCTACCTAATCTATCACTACCTATTGATAAAAATATACCTCAAAGCTGACTAGACCAAGTGTTTGAATAGAATCGCCAATTAGGGACGGCTCAAGAGCATAAGGGGCCTAAAGCTAAGTTTTATTAAAAGGCTTCAAACTAAATTGAGATATAAATTTTTTTATTTTTGAAATAAAATTTATATATTTAAAAACTATATTGAAAAATACTATAAGTCATAATAGTAAACAATTTCAAATATTTAAAAATATATATAAAATGGTCATGCTCAAAAAAAAAAAGTTAACTAAAACACATAATTGAAATGAATAAAGGAGTATTATTAGAATGTAAATTAACAATCAACGAATATCAATCACATGTTCTAAGTAATTCTTCTATTTTTTTTATAAAAAAAAAAGATTTGTTATTTTTTTACCCTAACTTTTCAAAAACATAATAGAACTTTCCTTATTAATTTGTTTAAAAATGACAACTTTTCATTTTTTTTAAAAACAATTTTACTTTAAATCTCATTTTATTTCTAATGAAATGATTTATAACCACACAAATATTTATAATTTAATTTAAATAACAATTTTATCATATAAACTTAGATGAAAAAAATGAGACCTTAAATATTTGGGGGCATCAAGCCATTGCTTCACTTGCTTGGCCCTTGAGCCGGCATGGGCCAAATGAACGTGACAACTTAGTTTGCCCATCAAATTTCGTCCACAGGCAACTGACTTGTTTTGAAGTGTATTTTGATAAATAGTTGGTGAAAATTGAGATAGAAAACGTAAATACCTTATAGTTCATATAGAAAATTAGTGAAAAAGTGATACTTCATGTAAGATTTTTTTATTTTAAAAAATTTCAATTAACTCCTTAATTATCCATATGGAGTGTCATTTGGCACCATTGTTAAACAAAAAAAGTGTAGTACACACACCATTATATACTAGTCCAAATGTATATTTTGATAAGTAGTTAGTGATAGTTCAAATAAGAAAGTGAATGACTTGATAATTCAGAAAAGAAACTCACAAAAGCGTGATACTTCAAGTATGTTTTTGTCTTGTGTTATTTTCTTTTATAATATTGGTGTTTGTGCCAGCATGCACACATCTCAACCAACTCATCATGCATTCGCCTCATGAGCTAGCTTTTGTGAGTTTGAATTAGGACCAAGATCCATTTCAAAAATGGCACTAGCATAGACCTGTCTTAATTCATGGTTTACTCGATGCATGTTAGCCCCTATGTTATATTATCACACTCTAGACATCCAATCCTGTGCATATGGCTAAAAGTTTCACATCAGTCAGTGTAGGACTTCAACAATTATTGTTCACCGCTCTTAGACAATTATCACTTCGATCATAAATTAATTTTTGAGGTTGAATTACGTCTAAGCAAGGTCCACTAGTTCTAACACCAATAGTGCTCCTAAAGTGTAGACTTCTTATTCATAAGCCAAACACATGAAAATATTTTATGACAAAGTATATGGATATTTGCAGGAGATAAGTCCAGTGAGGAGAATCAAATTAAAGTTTGATTGAGCAGAGGAGTCTCCCAAATAGAGGGTCTCAGATTCGAAACTCTTTACATATTTTTTCGATTGAGTTCATGTGTGATTTGTTATAATGGTTAAAACAACTATAACAATTTTTTCGAGAGATTTGCAACAACATATTAATTAACTCTCCTCCAAGTGGTTTTAGAACTTTCTTAGCATTTTTTACCATTTACTATAAACTACAAATGAAAACACATTTATGATATATATCTGTTGAAATGTGTGTAGTAGTTAAAAATTTATTTCTATCTTTTCTAATATTATGCATGGATCAGGTACATCGTGATTCGTGACAAATTCTTCAAAAAAAAATTATGTCATCCACAATAAAATTTGATAAATAAGATCTCGAGAAGGTGTTTACATAATCTTGAGATTTCATTTAAATCATAATATACATACGAAATGTGTATTGGTTCTCCACATTTATATGCTCAAACATGTTCAAGCTCATCCTTACATAATGTTATATATAAAAGTGGTGCATATATATTTCGTCGTCTAATTTATACATTTACTTAATTAAAATTTATTTTTTAACTCAAAAAATATCACTATACTTTTAAAAAATTACCTCACTCATTTTTATTACCCTCTAGACCCAACCCATATGAAAAAAAAAGACTTACTTTCTCTTCTATTTTTTTGAGAGATAATTTCTTTGAAGTCACATGACATTTTAGAAACTAAAATCAATTTTAGATTTTTTTTTAAAGTTCAATCTGTTAACAGAAAAGATAAATATGTGCAATTTGTTAGATGACAAGAATATTAAATATATATGAACCACTTTTTTTTTTAATTGAATGTAATATCTACTCTAAATCGAAAAGTTAAACGGTATACTCTAGTTGATTGAATATCAAATATATTAAATTGAATGATACAAGTATATCAATCAAAATTCAAATAGACATTCATAAATCAAACTTACTATATATATATATATATATATATATATATATATATATATTGATTTTTGTATTTATTTTATTTTATTTGCCTTGTCATTTCTTTGCCAAACAACATGTTTTTCTAATATATTCCAATTCATATTATTTGATTTTGTTGCCCTTAGATGATATCTTTTCCATTTGGAACAATTTTTTCTATATTCCATTTTTAATTATTTCCTCTTTATAATTTTTTTTCATTTTGTTTTTCATGATTTTCAAGAAAGTTATCTCCACTCTTTATGCTTTTTTTATATTCCTTTTGCCTTTATAGATTGATCTTTTTTCCTCCATTTTTTAATTTCCTCTCTAGTCTTTCCATTTTTTTAATTAATTATCACATTTTTCGAGAGTCAAATTATATAAATTTTTATCAATATTTTGAAATGTATATTTTCGTCACATTCTTATAATACTTTTTTATTATAATTATCATAATCTAATTCAATTACACTTTAAAGATCATTTAAATTGACTTCCAAAAAGTAAAATATAATAAGTGTTTAGAGACGGATGGAATGGAAAAAAGACGATGAGTTCGATGCACTAACACTTTTACTGTGCGCGAAGTCTGAGGATGATCCAAAATCAAGAGAAATTATTATACATAGCGTTACCTAGGTATCTCTATCAGAAGTTATTTTCACATTTTATAAATCATGAATTCAACTTTATCAGTTATGTCGAGATTTTTTTTTGAAAATTGTGAGATCTTTTGTCCTGGAATAAAAAAAGGCGATAAGTTTGATGCACTAAATGCGCAAAGTTCAAAGAAGATCCAAAATCATGAGGAATTATTATACGTTACATTATGTATCTCTATGAGAAGCTATTTTCATGTTTTATAAATCATGAATTCAACTTTATCGGTTACGTCGAGACTTTTTTCCGAAAATTGTGAATTGCAATTTTCCTACCCACTACCAATTATATATCCCTTTTATCCCCTTTTTTTTCTTTTGCCCCTTCTATTCCCTTCTGCCTCTCTTGAGCCCTCCATTAGATTTTCTCAAGATTCTCTCGAGTTTTTTAAGTATTTTGTTCTCTTTTCTCGATCAAATCGATATTTATACAAACCCCAAAGAGTCATCAGAAGCATCAATCAGCTATGACGCTTGGCTCAGGAGGATCTAGTGTTGTGGGTGAGCCAATTTTCTGAAAACCCCATAACCCCTTTTCTGTTTTTTGTTGATCTTTGTTATGGTTTTCGTGATTTTCCATTCAAATCTGGATATGGGTCGTTTTGTTTCTGTTCTTTCATGCATGTTTTGTATTTGATGTGTTCTTTGGCTTGTGGGTGTTTAATCAATGTCTTAGTTTTTTGCTGATTAGGACTTTTAACTGGGATTATTGTCATTGATGAACTGACTTATCAATTGTTTTGGATTAGCTAGTAAGTAGTCCTGTTTGTGGGTTCTTTTTGTTTTTGCTTGTTTTCAAATTTGCTGTAGTCAATTAGTTTGCAAATTTGACAGTAGTTGTATCATCAAGATGAGTTTTTTAATTACTTTTGGGAGCTTTAGATTAGTGAATGTGGAATAGATGTTATGGTTTGGAACTAAGTTGCTCGGACTCTCCAAAAATGTTGTCGCACCTACATTGGATTCCTCCAAAACTGCTACTTTTGTATTTGATGTGTTCGTTGGTTTGTGGGTGTTTAATCAATGTCTTAGTTTCTTGCTGATTAGGACTTTTAACTGGGATTATTCTCATTGAGGAACTGACTTATCAATTGGTTTGGGTTAGCTAGTAAGTTTCCAGCTTGTGTGTTCTTTTTGTTTTTGCTTGTTTTCAAATTTGCTGCAGTCAATTATTTTGCAAATTTGATAGTAGTGTCATCAAGATGAGTTTTTTATTATACTTTTGGGGGTTTTAGATTATTGAATGTTGAGTAGATGTTATGATTTGGAACTAAGTTGCTCGGACTCTCCAAAAATGTTGTTGCACTCACATTGGATTCCTCCAAAAATGCTACTTCTGTATTTGATGTGTCCTTTGGCTTGTGGGTGTTTAACCAATGTCCCAGTTCTTGCTGATTAGGACTTTTTCGCATAGTTATTATCTTGGATTATTCTCATTGAGGAACTGACTTATCAATTGATTTGGGTTAGCTAGTAAGTAGTCCTGTTTGTGGGTTCTCTTTGTTTTTGCGTGTTTTCCAACTTGCTGCAGTCAATTATTTTGCAAATTTGACAGTAGTTGTATCATCAGGATGAGTTTTTTTAAATACTTTTGGGGGCTTTAGATTAGTGAATGTGGAATAGATGTTATGGTTTGGAACTAAGTTGCTCGGACTCTCCAAAAATATTGTCGCTCCTACATTGGATTCCTCCAAAAGTGCTACTTTTGTATTTTATGTGTTCTTTGGTTTGTGTGTGTTTAATCAATGTCTTAGTTTCTTGCTGATTAGGACTTTTAACTGGGATTATTCTCATCGAGGAACTGACTTATCAATTGGTTTGGATTAGCTAGTAAGTAGTCCTGTTTTTGGGTTCTTTTTGTTTTTGCTTGTTTTCAAATTTGCTATGGTCAATTAGTTTGCAAATTTAACAGTAGTGGTAGGTAGGGGTGTGCAAAAACTGATGTGGAGTTTAATCAATGTACGATGTGTTCTTTGGCTTGTGAGAGTTTAGTCAATGTCTCAACTCTTGCTGAGTATGACTTTTCATTCACTTTTAACTGGGGTTTTCTGATTTGCATTAGCTAGGAAGTAGTTCCGGTTGTGGGTTCTCTTTTGTTTTTGTTTGTTTTCAAATTTGTTGTAGACAATTATTTTGCAGATTTTCACAATAATTGTATCATCAAGATGAGTTTTGTTCCCCGCAAGGGCATGGTTGAGTGGTTCGGAGGAGGGTCTTGCATGTGGGAGACCTGGGATCAAATCCAGCCTCCGTCTGCTACTCAGCCATGGGGCTTGCCTAGTGTGCTTTATATCTCCTGTGTGGTTTGCAAGCTATTTCATAGTAAGTAGGCTGCCACAAAGTTCTCACCATTGAGTGCTCAGTCGAAGGGCAGAGCTGTGGAAGAGGCGGTCGGTTGCCCTAGGGGTGCTCTTTTTTGGGTTTTAGATTCTTGAATGTGGAGTAGATTTTATGGTTTGGAAAGTTGTGTTTTAGCCTTTTTTCAATTGAGAAAAGGAAACGTTATATTTATGATCTTTCAGATCTAATGTCTTAATTAAATGAAAAATAATGATGAGTATTTCATTGGTTTCGTTCATATATGCAAGTATATAAGTGTCTGTGTCTTGCAGTTTGGTGGAAGTTAATGTGAGTTGGAGTAGTTGTCCAACAATTGTTGTTTGCTCTGCAATTATAGTGTTTAATTTGCTTGTATCTCAATCTCTATTTGTCGTCATATGTTGGTTGTAGTTGTTAGAGTTTCTGGTCAATACATTACAACTTGCCAAGTTGTGGATTGATTGCTCTTTGGGAAATACGGCACAAACATTTCTGTTCTGCCTTTCTTTTCTTCATGGAACTGATAGTTAGAACTTAGAAGTATGCTCAATTTAACTTCAGTTTGTAGAAGATGATGATTATCTGTGCTCCTATGTGTAATCATGCGCAGCTAGGGGAGTTGCATGACTTATTCAATTTCCAAAGCTTCATTAGTTGCACGAATCACTCTGTCCCTTTTGCTGCTTCGTGGTGGGCACTGACCCATTTTGATCCATCTCAAACCAATTTTCAGTAATTTAGGTTCTCAAAAACCAGAAGTTCTCTACATTTCTACTAGCATATAAAACTCATACAAGATTAAAAGACTCCCAGCAAACAGTATAAGATTTATCATCCGGAAAGAGATAAAATGGAGTCTTTGTTTAAAGAAATGTGTTGAGAAAGGGCAGATATGTAGAAGCTTTGATTGACCTAAAGTCAGCATACCACTGACTGTTTGATGTGCTAGCAAAATTTTGTTTGATATCATTTCATGCGGGAATGGATTCTTAACTTAATTCTACGCATCTGAAATTTTTTACTATAACCTTTTTACTTTGAGGTAAAATGCGTAACAATGTCATTTCCATTTAGATTGTAGAATCATGTTTGGACCTCGAAGCCTTTACACAATTCCGGACTATTTTTTTCTGAAGATTTCACCAACCAAAATTTCAATTTCCTTGCAGTCCCTCGCAATTTCAGATTACTGGAGGAACTTGAACGTGGGGAGAAGGGTATTGGAGATGGGACAGTGAGCTATGGTATGGATGATGGAGATGACATTTATATGCGTTCTTGGACTGGCACCATTATTGGTCCCCACAATGTACACGTTCTTTTCTCTTTTTTACTTCCTACCATCTCTTTGTTTGGATATAACAAATACTTTATATGCTAATCCTAGAAATTGTTTCTACTTACTCAATCACTGCTTAATATGTCCCTTGAACAAGAATGCCACTTAAGCTATGTTTCAAGGGGAATGTATAAAGACATGAACTGTCAGTTTTCTTTTTGAAATTTTATATATTCCCTTGGTTTGTTAGACTGGTGCCCGTGTTTGTGGGTCAATGAATTTCCTGGGACTGTAGATTTGTTTGTCCACTAGTCCTACTGGCTGCTACTTTATGCATTGTGATGATTCCTGTGTCTTCCACAGTTAAAGACTTAACTTCTTTTCCAGTCTGTGCACGAAGGTCGCATTTATCAGTTGAAGCTATTCTGTGACAAGGATTATCCGGAGAAGCCACCAAGTGTCCGTTTCCACTCTCGAGTTAACATGACATGTGTCAACCATGAAACAGGAGTGGTAAGTAACACATTATTATAATGCTATAAGCATAGCTTTTGTTACCAAGCTATTATTATGTGACAATGCGCATCAACAGAATCGTTGCTCCTATGCTAAATGATTAAAGTAATTTGAACTTTTGTTCTCCATGGTTGAATTCAATGCTGCAAGAATAATTTTTAGTGGCATTACATGTAGAATGGTACTTGTAAAAACAAAAGTGGAGCAACACCAGATACCCTCAAAGGATTCATATCCATAAATGCTTTATTCCCTGGAATAAAAAGATGTTTCTTGAAATGCAGGCAAAATCTGTATTAAAAAGTTTAGTAGTCTGAGTAGTAACGTGGCTCTTATTGTTGAATATTCCAAATTAAGTTCAATGGTATTTTTGCTCCCAAAATTCTCAACATTCTTTCGAGATGACTTTTCTCCTAAATGCATGATGCTATGTTGTTGTGTTTTAACAATTTTTTGGGTCTGCAGCTTTAGATGTTAGATAACATTCTATTTCTCTGGTGATGGGATTTGAATGATTGACTGAAAGTTAGAACTGTAAAGAAATATGAAGCCACCAGCAAAAGGGTGCTTAGGATGAGTCATATCTAAAGATGCTTCTTACAAGTTCTGCAATAATATTTGTTCTGTGATGCTTTGTATGCTGACCTAATGTAATATGTTTCTATTCTTGTTTATATACCTGTATTTTCGATTAGTATATTGATAAACTAGTTGACAATTCGTTCCATCGTATAATTTGTGCAGGTGGAACCAAAAAAGTTTGCTTTGCTTTCAAATTGGCAGCGAGAGTACACTATGGAAGACATACTGACTCAACTGAAAAAGGAGATGGCTTCTCCCCACAACCGTAAGCTAGTTCAGCCACCTGAAGGCACCTATTTCTAGCGTTAAGGGCAATAACGTATAGGTCTTGTCAACTATGTGCGAAATTGTACTGCTGTGTTGTCCCATTTGGGAATTAAAATGTAAAGGGGTTGAATGCCTGAAGAGGCTTCTCCTCTTACCTCACAATGGCATCTTTGATCACCCCCTCTGCTTTTCGTTTTCTAAACTTTTGTCTATGCTTTGCTGTTTGATTAATGGATCTGGTTCTTGTGCTATCTGAATCATCATCTATTGCTTCTTTTGCTGTCTGAATCATCTTTTTCCTTGGTGTTTTCATCTTTTGTCTTGTCATGTTGCACACAAATGGTTGATACTGGATAGGTCTCTAGCATTTCCTATTTTGTTATTGTTGAACAAAGAAACTTCTTGCAGTGTTTCCATCTTTGTTCGCGAAGAAAAGAGAAGATAGTATCGTTCATTTGGAGCGAGATGAAAGATACCTCTTTAAATTCTACACTGGATCTGGACCAGTTCTCGATTTGTTCATGTCATCCTTGCATGGATGTTGATTCTTTTCTGTATCGTTCCAATTTTATTGAATATATCATTGCAGGGACCGAACTGTTTCCAACACTAAATTCACTTGGGAAATGGTGTTTGCGCCCTTTTCGCGCAGCTAACTAGTAACACGCACTCTTCTACTGCTCAAGTCTTTGATGGATCAGAGTTATTCGATATTTATGTTATTTCACTACAAATATCTTCATAGGGACCAAACTATTTTTTCCACAAAATCCACTTGGAATATAGTGTTGGCACCCTTTTTCTAGCAGCCAACTAGAAACATAAACTTTTCATAGGTTATTTGATATCTGCGTTATCTGGTGAAATAGTTTGACGTTACACAAGCTAGTTGTCAATTATATGTATATAAGAGAAAGTTGTAGTCAACAGAACACATTTATAAGTCTAGTCTTGGAAGGACTAAAGTTGCTAATAGCAAAAAGGAAAACAATTGTCCAAGGGCTATGAATTTGTGACATTTATTCTGAAGAGATGCTTTTATATCAAGCAAAGTTGGTAAAAAAGTGTTCTAGTTCCATTTTTTTTATTCTTTCTTTTTCATTGTTATCATTGGATTTGTTAGGCAAAAAAGATTCTTTTGTACAATGATGTTATGTTCATGAGTTAAAAATTGGATAAAATGAATGCATCAAATTGGTATTTCTAATTTATTTGGAAACCATCAGTCAACCATTAGTACACCAATTATGTAAAGGAAGAAAAGCAGTGGTAGAATTCTTTCTTTTTTCTTTGGGAAGGGCCCTCTAAATGGCAAGTTACATTGGTGCACATTTCTTGAATTAAAAAGGACCAAAAATATTTCTGAACTATTTGAAATAGGTTAATAATGTTAGGTTTCGCTATGTTTTTTGCTTAAAAATACTTATGTTGTTGATCAACTAACTCAAAAATGCCTTTTAACGAGACAAATAGCTCAAAGATATCCTTCTTACTAAAAGTTACTTCAAAAAAAAATGAGTCAATAAATGAACACTCGCATCTATAGTGGAGTCAGAAATTTATATAAAAGAATGCAAAAGGAACATTTTTTTAGCTTTCTTTGAATGAAAGTTGCTATGAAACCCCTCTCCTTACAGCCAACTGGTTGAACACCCCGACTACTTACTTTCTTTGATTCAAAAAGGTATGTAACAAAAAAGGAAGGGCAATAGCGGAACAACTTTCACCCTATCAAGGAGGAACATGAGTTTAACGATTGCTTCCCAGATGAGTAAATAGTTGTCACAGAAGAGGAGTTGAAAACCACTTGACTGTAAGGAGAGGAAACATATGAATTAGTTGAAAGAGCTACTTCTTCAAGCTGAGTGGGTCGTGCCCCTTCCTTTTTTTAATAAAAGAGTGCAACAGACGCTAAGCACACTCTTATTTAAATCTTTCCAATCTGTCTTAGCTCACGATCAAATTCCAATTTGAGTTCTTATTATACTTCATTAGAAAATTTTGGGGATAAATTTAGACTTTGCAGCTCAAAGGCGAATTTGACTCTTTTTTTTATGAAAAGGCCACGTGTCGGATCCATCGTATTATCAGGTGCTAACACTACATTGGAGACTAAACTTTCGTTGTTAGTCAACAACGACAAATCTTTTTTTTTAACAAAGACAAATTTAACATCGATTATTAACAAGCGATAAATATGAACCACTTGCAAGGTGAAATAAGATCTATGTACATCTCATTTTCTCTAAACTTGACTTGTGAAATCATACTAGATGTATTATTGTTGTCGTCTGATAGACAGTTTCATTTTTTTAAATAACTTAACCCTAGCTTGGGTCATGCACCTCATTTGAAGAAGATTCTCCAAGGAAAATTGGTAAAATTCACAAGTCTAATGTTAACACAAAGTATATTCTCTTTTCTTTTTACAACTCGAACTGGTGACCTATAAGTCATACGGAGATTATTTTACCGTTGCTCCAAGACACCCCTTCAAGCTGGTGATGGTAGGAAGATCAAATTTTGGCAGGATCATTGCAACTTAAAGATGAATTACAAATGTTTGGAGTTTCACACTATTCACAGAGCAGCAATTAGAGAAATCCATGACTTTTATCAATTCCGAAAGCATGCCACTGTTGAGCCTAGAAAAACACTGATACTTCTTCACCAATAGAAGTAGCCCAGAAATTGTTGCATATGCTTGTGTAATTCAGTTAAAACAATGCTCATCGCGGTGGAAATGGCAAAAGGACCCGAAGAGCAATGCCTAAGAAGGTAAAATGCCAGAAATAAAAAGGATCAAATTTCAATAGATGTGTTAAAAACTCAATAATTATACACTGTTATATTGCGATTGCCTTTTGTCAATGTCTGAGATATACAACATTTTAAGCAACATCAAGTAAAAATGATGCTACTCATTTAAGAGAATATGATAGACTTAAACAATTGTTGTTTAAACCATGGTTACTCAGCATGCTTTAAGAAGAGAGATAAATGGGACAAGCACAAGAAGGACCTCTCGCTTGGCCTTCTTGTGAGGTGCAGCAGCATGCCTACTGGTTTGGCACCTAAAAATGTAATGGTTCAACCATCTTTGAAGCTTCACTGCAATCACTAAGTGGAGTAAACCAATTGTATTGTTCTTCCAAAGCTGCATTTTCCAACTCCTGTTGTAATTTTATCCCTTGTTAGAAGCTTATTCGGTAGATAAGATCCCATCAGAGTAATTTTTGAGGTGAAATTTCTTCCATTTTTCCTATTCTCGGACTACCATCAAGCACAGAGAGACCATGTATATAGAGAATTGGTCAATACAATCTAAGCAAGTAGTTGAAGGTCATAGATCATAAAGACAAACTTACTTTGCAAGGCACGTCAGCCTATCCTTTTGCTCTTGCTCTTCTTTCCTTGAGGCTCTACTGCAGTCCCATGCCACTGAGTAGATCCTTTGCGATATGGAACTTTGAACCTCCTATTAATCAAAATAAGCCTCAATAAAAAACAATGAAAAAGCAAAAAAACAGAAACAAAAGAGTTTGCATCAGTAGTTGGAGAAGAATAACTGGAAGAGAAGAAAGAATCAATGAAGGAGTTCAGGGCGGAGAAACAGTGGAAGAAGACAGGAAAAAGATCAAGATTTAATCAGAGTAGAAGAAAAGGTGATGAAGTTATTTTACAACCACATGTTGCATCATCCAGATTAATTGTGTATTGATAGTTATAATGTACTGGTCAAACATTTAACATATGGCATAACTCTATTATCTCTGGATCAAGTATATTTTGAATACATCTCATACCAGTCTGAGATGATTTTATCTGAGACAATAGAGTTATGTAATCTCAGTCAATTAACCTGAGCATTGAGAAAACATATTACAAGGATGAAACCTTACCACGATAGGGTTGTCTTGTTTCCTCCCTACTAATTTGAGAAACCTAAGGATCTGTTCTTTCTGTTGTTCCTCCATAAGTCCATATAATTAACTTTCTGAATGGTGTATACACAGACCCTCAGCAAAAACATCAGCACAGACCGAGAAGAATGTAAGCCTGTGAACAGAAAAAAGAAAAAAAAAAGGAAATGCAAAAATGTAATTTAAACAATGAAATCAAAGCACAGATTTCAATGGAAATTTGTTATGGGGGTAAGTAGTGTTGTTAAAGCACACAGGCTCATATCAATCATAATTAGCATAGTAGCAAGCTCAGTGCAGGCACAGAATGACATTTACAACTTTGAAAGTACAACATACATGGTCTGATCTAAAAAGTTCCCCTATGAGGTTCAAGACAAAAAAAAGTATGACAAGGAGTTTATGCAGTATGGCCATTGTCTTTTCTTATGCCCGTTCATTTGCGAGGTTTTTCCTGCATTAGACAATGCATAGCTTAGATTCAGCTAGTACAGCCAATTGTATCACCACAAATAAAATTTGATGGAATTTGGTTATTCACAGATGTAGAAGGATCCTCTTTACTAGTAGTTGAGTGCTCATTCACCAATCTTTTTTTCTTCTTTTTTTTTGACAGGTATTAACAATCCTGTTGCTAATGTTCTCTTCACCATTGTTTGCAATATGACTTCTTCACAATTGTATTTGCTTTAATACATAATTTTGATCTGCTTTACTTGAGCTGAGGGTCTACCGGGAACAACCTCTCTACCTTCTCAAGGTAAGGGTAAGGTTGCGTGCACATCACCCTCCTCAGACCCCACTTGTGGGATTACACTAAGTATGTTGTGTAAGTATTAACCAACCTTTATGGATTTTTGATCTTTGGTCAGTGGAGCAAAGGAAACCGGGTTATCAGGTGATGACTTCTTTTTTTAGGACTTAGGGTGAGGTCTCTATATAGTCAATAAAACCGGATTTTCAATTTTTGTTCTAGTTTAGCCAATGAAACATGAAGAATTACCTTCCTATTCCATATTGTTTATAAAGTTCCTTTCTATTCCATAATTGATGCAGCTATAGCTTGAATCTTATCTTAGAATAGTTTGAAACTATTTAAACCATACATGTTTACTAGGACACAATTCATTTATTCCTAACACGTGTTTAATTGTCATCGTTGAGTTTGGAACCTTTAATAAGCTGCTTCTCTTTTGTTATTTTAATATGCTGTAGTTCTATTTATTCTTCTTTTATTTATTAAAGCTCATTCTATTTTTATCTTTTTTATGATCAAGCTCATCCTAATATCTGTCAAGATTATACAAGATGATATAGGACACCCCTCCATGGCATCACATAACCATTCATTAAAGGGGAATTGGGTGGACTTTTTTCCATGATCCAAATACTTTTTCAGTCATTTCAGGTAAGAAGAGGTGAAAGCGTGTTTAGCTCTGTAAGTCTATAAGAAAAGGGAGCAGGAACTCACTTTTCATCTTTTGAAAACAATGGAAAGCATTATGATTTATGAATTGTCAATTTGCAGTATTTCAAAGTCATAATTGGGCAAATATTGTGTAATATTTAGGTGGGAGTTCACTATCGAAGATATTCTTTTTCAAATTTCATGATTTAGAAATACAAAGTTACCAAGTTCCAAACAAAATTATGATTTAGAAATATCAGTTTAGTCTTTTTTTTTCATCCTTCTGATGGAAAAAGAACTTTAATAAGAGACGTTTCATATAATAAACAATGCGGATGACAGAAATGATCAAATATCAGTTATCACTGCAGCTACCAAAATAAATGGAGCATAGCTCAAACATGAAACAGGAGAAAAGGGAAAAGTCAGTACCTCTGATTTACTTGAGCGGTTTCTTCACCTTCTGCAGTAACTTTATCAGAGCTTTGACAGACCTAGTTTCGGTACTCAGAGATTGATTGACCTTTTGATCTATTAGTCCTTTCAGATAACTTATCAATCCAGCTATAGGTCCTGTAGGTAAAAGGAAAAAGTTGTGTTCGAATTAGAAAGATCTTACAAGGAAAACATAACCTTGGTAGAAACTCAATCAAACAAATGTAAAGATATGCTATATAGTGTTAAAATAGGAATAGGTAAATACAATCCTACTTAGAATAGGAATAGGAATAACAATAGTATATAGAATCCTATTTGGAAAAGGATTGTATTATAGTATCCTAGTTGGAAAATGAGTTTAATATAGTATCTATAAATAGGGTCTCAATGTAATAATGTAGAACACAATTCAATAATATTTTCTCCTATATTTCTCACAAAGACGAATTCCTTTATATAACATAAATCGGCGAAAATATGTTTAAATTTCTCTTGAAAAAAATATTTTAAGTTAACTATATGAATTATAAATTTGTTGCTATTTTGACTTGTTTTATAAATGATTTAATTGCTAATTGATTTATATATAAAGTATATATATCATTTTAGGTTTTTGGTCTAATATATATATAAAGTCTCGTGATCCCTACACCGAATACCAAATCGAAGAATTGAACTTTTGAAAAAAGAACACCGTCACCGGATGAAAGAACCGAAGATAGTTCAGTTCGATTTTTCAATTTTCCGGTAATTATGCAGACCCCTAGCTGATTGTGAACTAGAGAAAAGGACTGCGAGCTGCAACTGGATAGATAGAAAAAAGAAGTCTAGAATCTCAGAAACCCAAAACTTCAAATAAACCCTAATATTTCTTTTTAATTATTAAATCAGAGCTATTTTTTTAAAAAAAATAAGAAAGTCGACGCCTATAGCGCAGCGCTTCGCCTCGCCTCTCGCCATTTTCTCGCCTCTGCTCACCTTTTTGAATGTCACCTTGCCTTGGTTGTAATAGTCGAAAGGACTTTGCCTCTCTTCACCATTCGCCAAAGGCGCTTGCCTTTGAGAACATTGGTGGGATTATATTGGGTATGTTATAATATTTTGTATAACCAAAATTAGACTTTTCAAAACCATCCCATCAATTCTAGTTCTCCTCGGTATTGGTGTTGGTGAGGTTTGGTTAATTGTCAGTATTTTTAGAAAATGTCATGTAACAGGTAACAGAACCCGATAACATGCATCCTTTTGTAGGACTTTTGGCAAACAATTTCTAGACATTTTACCTTTGAAAGGTATTGAATCAAGTGAACATGAAAGACGACAAAAATAGAGATCAATCCCACTATTTTACACCATAAAACAAAATCAAACTAAGGTAATTTGAATCACATGAGGGGGAAAAATCCAATCAAGATTTGAGAGTCAAGAACCAAGTCTACTAAAATTGAGTATCCAATAAGAGAAATCGAAATCATGTGAGAAGAAAGATCTTTAATACCTTGTAACTTGTTGCCCAAGATCGTTGAAATACCTTAACATATTAGTTTCTACTTGAAGTGCTAGAAGCAATTTAGTTTCAATAGGAGCAGCATAATAGGTTTTTTGATGTTAATAACCCGTCTTGTAGTCATTTACATCATGACAACTCAAGGCAAAAATTTTAATGTTCCATTATTAGAACTCAAAATATAAGATATATTTTACACAAGCTTATTCGGTATTGATGCTCCAAGTGCGGAGGTGTGAGGTTGGCTAGCTATGGCTGGTTTTAGGAGAGGTAGAGGTGGGCTAAAAACATATTGGGGAGAGGTGAATAGACATGACATAGCGCAATTTCAGTCATTTTCATCATGACAACTCAAGGAAAAATTTTAATGTTCCATTATTAGAACTCAAAATATAAGATAAATTTTACACAAGCTTATTCGGTATTGATGCTTCAAGTGCGGAGGTGTGAGGTTGGCTAGCTATGGATGGTTTTAGGAGAGGTAGAGGTGGTCTAAAAACATATTGGGGAGAAGTGAATAGACATGACATAGCACTCTTTCATTTTATCGAGGGTATGATCTTAGATAGGAGATTGTAGAGGGAACAAATTAGGATGAAAGGTTAGTAGGTAGTAAAACGTTAGCTTGCTTATCTTTCCACACTATTAGTCGTAATGTTACCCATGGAATTTCTTGTCCTCCGATGTATGTTATTACCTGTTGTTTTTTACACCTCAGTTATTGTATTATTTTGTTGTAGTTACAGTTCCTTTTAATTAGAATGATTTGACATGATTTATATAGTACTTTTTCACGACTCCTTCACTCTTATTAATTCTTGCTTTTAATCTTCTTTGCATTTTTTCCCCTTGAACCGAGGGTCTCTCTACCTTCCGAGGTAGGGGTAAGATTTGCATACACTCTACCCTTCTCTGGAGTTACATAGGGTATGTGTTGTTGAAACTTATTTGGTACCCCTTTTTTAATTCAGTACGGTTCAGTAATATTTGGCTTTATTTTTATATTTTTAATTCAGTACGGTTCAGTAATATTTGGCTTTATTTTTATAAATATTATAACCGTACCTAATTATTCGGTACATTTATAAACTTAATGCAAACCTTTTTTTTTTAAGAAAAAAAGAAATCTAATAATCGGTTCGGTATTTTTTTGTAAGTAGATTTTTAAAAGACCATTGGCACCTCTAATTTAAGGGAATGAAAATGCAATATCCTTGTACATTTATTTTATCTTGATCTTTGTAGTTATGCATACTTCTGCATCTTTGTTTTAGTTGAACACGGATCATAAACCATGGCAATGAAAAATTTATGACTGCATTGAATTGTCTTGTTAGATTACTTTAAAGAGTGGTTGAATGCTTGAAAATTGGTTTCAGTTTCATTTGCAATTGCACTTCAATGTACTTGTTGCTTTCGCGAACAATGGAGGCATAACACCTGGCATAGTATCAGTTAGAATTAATTTGATGTCAGCTTTCGCTAGATAAACTTTTATGTTGGGAAATTTCTATTGTATATATTTCAAACATAAAAATCATTGTTGTTCTGGTTTTTTCCCCTCAGAGATCAAGCAATAGACACCTTCCTTTCTTGCCTATTTATCAATTTAACCGTCACTTTGCTTTGTTTATCTTCCTATTTTGATGTCTTTATTTTCTCAACTATCAGAAACCTCCTCTCTATACCACAAAGGTAGGGATAAGGTACTTCCTACCCTCCCCGGACCGCACTTGTGGGATCTGCACTGGTATGGTTTTTTTGTTGTAGTTCCAGTCTCATCCTGGTCAGGTTTTGTAGTTTCTCCTCAATTTAGGGATCCCATGTTGGAGAAAAATAGATTATCTTTCATATAGGGCTTGTCAATTGGGGCTTTATCGAGGTTAGTCATGTGGGCATGTTATGTTGCAAATTGTTAAGTTTCTTAATCCATCAGATTTGAGAGGAGAATTGCTAAACCCTTACATACTTGGAAGATCAATCTGTGAAAGATGATATTCGGAGGATCAAGTTGGTTGGAGTGTGATACTCGATGGAATATTTTGGTGAAAGCTCATGATTACTACTTCCATGATTTCACAAAATGCTTCAAACCTTTTTCTACTTTGCGATGCATGTTTCCAGATCTGCAGCAACTATATTGTGATGATAAGTATGAGTTCTGATTTGGGTGTGTGTTCTTACTTTCTCTTAATCTGACGAAATGTTCCAAATTGCAGCGCATATTCCTTTGTACTTGTACCCTTTTCTAAATACAACAAGCAAATCAAGACCTTTTGAATACCTGAGGCTCACTAGCTTAGGTGTCATTGGTGCCCTTGTGAAGGTAAATTTATACTGTGTTTCTCTCATATCTTCTCTTCTTTCAGTACTTTTTCAAGATTCATTTATGTCATTTTACAATATTATATACTGGGAATCATTGAAAGCATGATTAAACCATGATAAGTGCTATTTGGGAATCTGAAGATTTTATCTATGGTATCTAGAGATATTGTCCAAATATGCAAAACACATTTGACATGTGGCACATACTTTTTATAGCTCTGCTTAGTGATATTCCATATGGTAAAAGTGCAATATTCATCACATATAATCTCTGATGGATTTTTGTTTCTCCATTTTCAATTACTTTTAAAAAAATTACAGTGATTTCTTTGCAGGTTGATGATACTGAAGTAATCAGTTTTCTACTGTCAACAGAAATAATTCCTCTGTGCCTGCGCACAATGGAGATGGGCAGTGAACTGTCAAAAACGGTTAGCGTGCTTTCTCAAATCCCGTTTCTCCTCTTGTAAATGAATTTATGTTGGTCATACAATGATAATCATCATCATATTCTTCTGACACCAAAATGAACGACAACTTATGCTGCGTTATATTCTGTTAATGATCGATACCTTTTTTAGTTCTACATTCTGTCTTGATTGTTTCCAGTTACATCCTCCCTCAGTTTGTATCAGCTTTTCGTACATCTAATTTAGTCACGCTGGCAGGTTGCAACTTTCATTGTGCAAAAAATACTTCTAGATGATGTGGGTTTGGATTACATATGTACCACAGCTGAAAGGTTTTTTGCAGTTGCCCGAGTTTTGGGGAATATGGTTGGTGCACTAGCTGAACAGCCTTCATCTAGGTTATTGAAGCACATAATTAGGTGCTATCTTCGCTTGTCAGATAATCCAAGGTAAGATTTTCTTTCAAATATCCCTTCAGCTTTGTTGTGTATAAAAAGATCAGGTTTCATGGAGTTTCCACCTCTTACGGTGCACCTTGAGCTAATGCTGATGCGCATTGTTTATGTCAGGGCATGTGATGCACTAAGAAATGGTCTCCCTGATATGCTTAGAGATACCACCTTCAGTAGCTGTCTTCGTGTATGTACATTTTCAATTTTTTAAGTGCTGCATCTTTACTGTTAAGCTGTAGTTTTGTCTCCTCCTTCCGATAGTTGTATAATAGACCCTTGATTTTTCCCCTTGTGCTCAACAGGAGGACCCTACAACACGGAGGTGGCTACAACAATTGATTAACAATGTTAATGGTGCCCGTGTTGCTCTACAGGCAGGTGGATTGGATCATATGCTGATGAACTGAGGCGATCATTAAATCATTACTTGCATTGTCCCGGAATTGATCAACAATGTTAAGAATTCAGTCTCTTAAACTGTGGTGTGGTGTAGGAATTGTTCTTTTAGGTGCTTGCTAGGAATCTCTCTTCGTGATACAATTGCCAGAATCTGTTTTGGATATTGATAGTGTGATTTGAGGGTACCCAACTTTCTAACTTCATTCAAATTTCATATTATTTACCTTCAATGGATTCAACTCAACTTATTTATCCTTAATGGACTTATGACCTAAGCTATTTATTTTTTTACCTCATTTCGAACTTCTTATTTCGCTCATGATGTTAACATGATATCAGTATGAATACTATGAAATAATTTTTTATGATACTTTGGCGGTATATATATACTATATTGGTACTATATAGAATGAGTACAATTCTCTGCGATATTCTGACGGTATGTTACTCTATTGATATTATAGAAGATTATATCTTTTTTTTAAGAAATAAATAAGAAAATATTATTAAATTCTAAATTAGTAGAAAATATATTAGTTGTGTTCCGTCGGTATATTGACACCATATCAATATCTTATAGGATTAGAGTTTAATTATTTGTGATATTCCATCGGTATATTGATACTCTATCGATATCATGTAGTTTATGAGCTTTTTTTTTTTAAATAGAATGATTAAGAGAAAATTATAAAGTCACAAAATTATTTATTAAGCTCTAAATTAGTAGAAAAATACTATTGTGATACTTCGTAGGTATATTGATATCCTATTCGTATTATATAATTTTGAGCTCTTCTTTTAATAAATAGAATATTTAGGAAAAAATTATTGAAGTCACAAATTTATTTATTAAATCATAAATTAGTATAATATATATTCTTTGTGATATTCTGCCAGTATATTGATATTATATCAGTATCATATAGGATTGGGCTTAATCCTCTATGATATCATTGTTTTATGGAAAAATGACTTGGTTTCGAAAACTCAATTAATTACTTAATTAATTTAAGTAACAACCGAATTTACGAAATCACAGAGTCGCCACTTAATTTTTAAAG